>JAWWLR010217646.1:0-13016 GCA_035041075.1 Acraspis erinacei | reverse complement strand
AAGATTTCACAAAGATTTCGAACAATTTCACAGATTTTAGAAATATTTCAAGGGTTTCAAAATATTTCAAAGTGGTTTCATAATTTTTTAAATATTTCAGATATCACGCAAAGATTTCAATTATTTTAAAGATTCCACAAAGATTGAAAGAATTCTACAATGATAAAAGAAATATTTCAAAATATTTCAAAAAAACTTTAAAGCTTCAATAATTTCCCAAAAATGTCTCAAAATCTGAAAATTCTCAACATTTTTTTAAGTTTTCATAAAGATTTCAAAAGATTTCCATATTTCTACAAAGATTTCAGAAATATTACACAAAAAAATTGACAGTGGTTTCATAATTTTTAAAGATATCAAATATCAAACTAATATTTGAAAGTTTCCCATTATTTCACAAAGATTTCAACAAATTTAGCAGATTTTAAAAATATTTTTTTTTTAATTTAAAAAATTTGCCTCATTTCGCAAAGTTCTTGAATATTTCAGAAATATTTTAATGTTTTCAAAATATTTCACAGTGGATTCATCATTTTCAAAAGATTTCAGATATCACGCAAATATTTCAATTATTTCAAAGATTTTAAATATTTTAAAGATTTCACAAATATTTCAAAATTTTTACAAAGAGTTCAGAAATGTTTCAAAATATTTCACAAAAAACTTTAATACTTTTCAGTAGTTTTCCAATAATTTCTCTAAAATATGAATAGTTTCAAAAATTTTAAAAGTTTTCATAAAGATTTCAAAAGATTTTGCAGATTTGACAAAGATTCGAAAGATTTCAAAAATATTTTTAGGATTTACAGATTTTAATTATTTTAAATATATCAAAAGGTTTAATAAATATTTAAATAATTTCGCAGATTTGACAATTATTTTAATGATTTTCTAAAGATTTCAAAAGTTGTCATAAATATTTCAAAATATTTTGCAGATTTTAAAAAGCTTTCCAAAATTTGGCAGATTTGACGAAGATTTTAAAAATGTTGCTACAAAATGTCAGAGTTTACATTTTTTAAAAGAATTTCCAAAAGATTACTCAAAAATGTCAAAGGTATTCAAACTTTTTAAATATTTTACAAAGATTTGAAAATATTTCACAAACCTTTTTGATAGTTTCCCAACATTTTTTATTAAATATAAAATTTCAAATATTTAAAAAGTTTTCATAAATGTTTCACAGATTTTAAAAATATTTAAAAAATTTACCAGATTTCACAAAGATTTCGAAGATTTAAATAATTTTACAAAGATTTATATTTCAAAATATGTCACAAAACTTCAAAACTTTTCAATAGTTTCCCAAAAATTTCGCAGATTTTAGAAATATTTCAAAGATTTCACAGTGGTTTTATAATTTTCAAATGTTTCAAAGAATTAAAAAATTGAAAAGATTTCACTAATATTTCAAAAAAAAATCTATAGTGGTTTAATAATTTTTTTTAAAATATGAAAAGTTTCAAAAATGTATTCAGTAATTTCGAAAAGATTATTTAAAAATATCAGATGTATAGAAAATTTAAAAAGATTTCATAAAGATTTCAATAATTTCAATAGTTTCAATAGTTGCCGGAAAATTTCACAAAATTTTTAAAGATATTAAAAATATTTAAAAGATTTAAGAAATATTTTTAATATTTCAAATTATATCATAAATTCCGAAAAGTTTTCAATAATCTCTCGAAAATGTCAAAAGATTTGACAGACTTCAGAAATATTTCAAAGATTTCGATGATTTGACAAAATTCCAAAGATTTAAGAAATATTTTTAGGATTTCACTATTTTTCACAGTGGTTTCATAATATTAAAAAAATTTCAAGGATTTACAGATTTTAGTTATTTTAAATATTTTAAAAGATTTGATAAAAATGTTTCAATGATTTCACAGGTTTCACAAAGATTTTAATGATTTTATAAAGATTCCAAAAGTTTTTATAGATATTTCAAAATATTTATAAAATAGTTTCTAAAATTTCAGCAATATTTCAGAGATTTTACAAATATTTTTAAGTTTTCAGTAGTTTCCCAAAGATTGATAAAAAAGTCAGAGGTATGAAATTCGTTTAAAAATATTTTACAAAGATTTCTAAAGATTTCAGAAATATTTTTACGATGTCATTAATATTTACAATCTTTTCATAATTTTAAAAAGATTTCAAATTATCTCACAAATATCTCACAAAGCTTTAGAAGTTTTCAATAATTTCCAAAATATTGCTGAAAAATGTCAAAGATACAAAAACTTTAAAAATATTTTACAAAGATTTCAAATATTTCAAAAATTTTAGTAACTGTTCAAAATATTTCACAAAACTTTTTAAGTTTACCAAAAATTTAGCAGATTTCACAAGGATTTAAAAAGATTTCAGAAATATTTCCCAAAGATTAAAATTTTTTGAATAATTTCCAAAAAATTACTAAAAAATTACAAATGTAACAAAATGTTTTTAATTATATCACAAAGATTTCAATAATTATACAACGATCTCAGAAATATTTCCAAATAATTCAGAAAACTTTAAAACTTTTCAATAGTTTCCCAAATTAAAAAAAAAAATATGAAAAGTTTCAAAATTTTTTTAAACTTTCATAAAGATTTCACAGATTTTAGAAATATTTCAAAGATTTCAAAATATTTCACAGTAGTTTAATTATTTTCAAGGGATTTCAATTATTTTAACGATTTTTAAGATTTCACAAACATTGCAATAATTTTCCAAAGATTAAAAAAATATTTCAAAATTTTTCCCAAAACTTTTAAACTTTTCAATAGTTTTCCCGAAAATATCTAAAACATCTGAAAAGTCTAAAAAATTTGTAAAGTTTTTATAAAGATTTCAGAAGGTTTTGCAGATTTTAAAAACATTTCCAAAATTTGGCAGGTTTCACAAAAATTTGAATGATTATAAAAAAATTTCAGAAACATTACAAAATATTTCAAAAATTTCGCAAACATTTTAAAGATTTCAGAAATATTTCAATAAGATTTCAAAAAATTTCACACTGGTTTTATAATATTCAGATGCTTTCATAATTTTTAAAAGATTTCAAATATCACATAAAGATTTGATAATTTCCAAAACGTTGCTACAAAACTATGAAAAGTCTCAAAAATTTAGAAAGATTTTACTAATTTTACAAAAAAAATTTCAAAGATTTCACAAGATTTTACAATTTTTCAATAATTTCCAAAAGATTACTCAAAAATGTCAAAGTTATTAAATTTTTTAAAAATATTTCACAAAGATTACAATCTTTTCAATAATTGCCAAATATTTCACAAAAATTCTAAAGATCTCAGAAATATTTCACAGATTTAAAAAAAAATCAAAGTGGTTTCATAATTTTTAAATGATTTCAAATATTTCAGTTATAAATATTCTTTTATTGTGATTTTAGAATAATAAAAATAAAAGAGACGAAAAAAAAGGAAACGAAGCTTTTTCTTTCCTCTTATTTTTACTTTTGTACAGAGATTTTTTTAAAAGAAGGATCTTCTTTTTTTTAATTAAAAAATAAAAATTTTACGGTAGTTTTCCAAATTTAGTCGTTGGATTCTCGGTTTCAATTTTCATGAATTCTATAGATTAACTTGATTTTTGGACGATAAATAGAATTTTAAATTTGATTTTATTCAAATTGAATTTCTTAAATTTGAAATAATGATTTTCAATTAACATTTTAGGCCGCCGAAAAGGAAATTAAAGACAAGCAAGGACGACAAGGCGTCGAAGAGGAAACGGGAATTGCCGTCAGTGCGCAAGAACTTGAGAGCAGACGAAGAATTAGCTTTACAATTACTGCGACATTGAAATTTTAATTGCAAAAATCGTAAGCAACATTTAGAATTAATAATTTACAAACTTCGTCAAAGTGTTTTCAATGATTTTGTACTTTTGTTCAATCAGATTTAATGTTATTGTTACAATAAAAGAAGAAATGTTGGTTTAAAAAGAAAATCACGTACTTAAATGTTCGTTTTTTTTAAATACATTAATTCATTATTATTCTATCTTTTTTGAAATATCATTTACAAATTTTAAATCAGTTTTATTTTTACTTTTTTTTTAATTTTTAGTTCAATTAAAATTTTTTTTTAATTATAATTATTCTGTTGAGTTAAATTGTAAAATATTTTGTGTTTTGTATCTTCTTTTTTAAATCTACAGGTTTAATTTAAAAAAATGTTAACACTTTTTTGAAGACTTAAACAATCAAAAATAAAACTTCTAGAAATTGAAATGTTTGGATAAAAAATAACTTTTCTATTTGTTTAATTGTAGATTAAAATTAATGAAAATATATTTAGAAGTTTCAAATAAATTTCAAAAATAATTCAATCCTTGCAAAATTTTTTGACAAATTGTAGATTTAAAAAAATTTATTTATCTTTTATTTTGAAAATATAATTTTAAGCAAATATTTTAAAATCTTGAAATAATTTTAAGTAGTTTAAAACAAAATGTACATTTTTTTCAGGCTACGAACAATAAATGTCGGAAGATTTTTAAAAATTGTGAAAAGCTTCGATAGAATAAATTCTTAAGATTCCGATGCAAGTTGAAATTAATTTTTTATTTAAAAAAATTAATTTTAGGAGAATATTTATTAAGATTTTAAAATAATTTCGAAATAATAAAACAAAATGGAACTTTCGACGCCTTTTTTTAATTTTGCAGAACTTTTTTTTTAATTTTGGGACAATTTTGAATTATTTAAAAATTTTGTTTGAAATAAGTTTTTAAAAAATGTCAAAAATATTTTTCAGTATTTCAAAGAAAAGTTGGTTGTTGAAAAAATATTTAGAAGTTCTGAAAGATTGAAAATTAATTTCAAACTTGAAATGATTTAAAGTAATTTAAAATAAAATGTAGAATTTTGAAGATTTTAATTATAAATTTAAACGCTTCTTAAGAATTTCGAAAGGTTTTAAGAAATAAAATTCTTAAGTTGCTGATGATAGTCGAAAAGAATTTTTTATTTAAAAAACTTGATTTTAAGAAAATATATTTTTTTTTAAATTAAAAAAAATTAATCTCAAAAAAGAATTTGACAGTTTTTAACACAGTTTTGCCAATTTTCCAGGATTAAAAAAAATGTGAGCAATATTCGAACAATTTTAAAAGATATTTTCGGAAATTTTTAAACATATTTAAAAATTTTTAAACATATTTAAAAATTTTGAAGAAATTTCAAAAACAATTCAAAGCTATATTTTAAAGCTATATTTAAGTGTTTTGAAATGTTTTAAGATAATAAAAAATGTTGATATTCTTAGAAAAATTAGAAATAATTTTTTATTTAAAAAAATAATAATTTTAAGAGAATATTTCAAAAGTTTGAAAACAAAAATGACTTTTTATTTCTAAATAACAAAATTTAAACTTTTGCAGATTTCGAACAAAAAATTTAGAAGAGTTTGAAAAATTTCGAAAGGTTTCAAAGGAATAATAATTGTGAAAAATTAATTTTTAGATAATATTTCAAAAGATGAAAAAAATTCTAAATTGTCTAAATAGAATTTGAAATTTTTTGAGTTTATTTCAGTAATTTTATAGAATTTAAAAAAAATGTCGAGGATAAAATTTTAATTATTTCAAAAGATGTTTGGAATTTTTGAAAAAATAAAAAAAATTTTAATCTTGAAAACAATAAAAAAAATTGTAACAAAATTGGGATTTTTCCACATTTTGAAATAAAGTTTTGAACCTATTCCAGGATTTTAAAAACTTCTTGATATTTTTGGGAAAATTTTTAATTATATGTTTCATTTTGAAAAAATAATTCAAAATAGAAGAATTTTTATGTAAAAATAATAATTGAACCATCCTTAATTTAAAATAAATTCAAATAAATTGAGGAGATATTTAAAAGTTTTTGAAAGATTCAAAATTAATTATGAATTTGAAATGCTTTCAAGTATTTAAAAAAATTTTGAACAAAATGTAGATTTTTGAACATTTTGAAATAAAATTTTGAAGTTATATATTTTATTTTATTTAGTTTTGAAGATAATAAAAATGTTGTCTTGATATTCCTGGAAACAATTTTTATTATTTTTAATTTTGGAAAAATAATTTCAAGAGAATATTTCAAAATAATTAAAAAAAGGTTTATGTATAAAATAAAACTTGAACAGTTATTTATTTGAAGCTTCTTAAAATAAAAGTAATTCAGATTCTAATTTAAAAAGTTTTTCGTTGAAAATCAATATTGTAATCGTTCAATTTTTAATTTTTCTAGTTTAAATTACTTAAAACGATACATTTAAAAAACTTTTTAATTTATTGATTTATTCTTAAATTTTTAGTGTTGGAAATTATAACGTGTATTTCTATTTTTTTAATTAAATATGAATCTTTGAACTGTAAAATTTAGAAAATTAAAAAATTTAAATATTTCATTTTGAAGTTCATTTAATTTGAAAGTGTTCAATTTTTTTAAATTTCAATAACCATGACAAATTTTCGTGAAGCAGCAAAAAATCGAGAATTTTTTCCTCGATTAAAAACGCTATTCTGAATTCACATTTTATTCTGCAAATAATATTTTTTTATTGATTTTTTTTACGGAAAAACTGAACTTTCTTAACTTTATCTTATTTACCGCAAACAATTTATTTTCTATAAATATTTTTAGTTTTTTTTCCAGAATATTTACTTATTATATTTAAAATTAGAAGAAATCGAATTAATTTTTTTTTTAATATCATGAAAGTAAATACAATCAGATGGAAAAAAATTAAAAACAAAATTTTTTTCGTTTCAATAAAATAATTTAAAAAATTATAAATTTATTTTTATTTTGTTTTATGCTTTTTTTAATAAATAAAAAAAACACGAGCATATTTTAATTACAATTTTTATTATGGTTCCTTTGTTTATTAAAAAGAGCAAAAATAAAAAACATAAAATATTTGTTTTTGCAACTTCAGGTAAAAATGAGAAAAATGGCATTTTTCGTCATTTTTTTGAAATATTATATTTCGACGAAAAAATGTTTGCCTTACTTTTTTTCTATATAAAGTTACTTATTTCCATTATATTTACTAAAACAAAATTACTAAAAATTTGTTCATACACTGATTTAAAATTTGAATTTTTTTTTATTAATTTGCCCAATAGGGCGAAATTTTTTCAACGAAAAATGGAAGAATTACATTTTTAGCTCAAATAATTATTTTTCAATCAAAAAAGGTAATAAATCTTTATAAAAAATAGATTTTTAACCAAAAATATTTGCGCCAAAAAGTATTTTCATTTTGAATCAAAAGCCGTTTTTATGAAACCAAAAAATGCGCATTTTCAACAGAATAGCAATGTAATTATTATATTTTTAATGAGAGACAAAAAACGAAATTGCAAAAAATAGGTTTATTTTAAATAAAAGAAATGAATCTTTAATTTCAATGATGAATTCTCAATTCCAAAAAAATGAATTTTTAACAAAATAGTTGAATTTGAAATCCAAAATAGTTTAATTTAAACAAAAATCGACAAAAAACGGAATAATAAAATTTTTGATTAAATAATTAATATGGAATAAAAATACTCACTTTTGAAGAAATTGCATAAATTTTTAACCAAATTTGGAACTTAAAAGGAATTTTCAAAATAATAAATAAAATTTCAAGAATAGAAATCAATTTTGAGAATTTTGAGCCAAGAAAGGTGTTTCAGTCACGGTTCACGAATAGCGAATATATTTAAAATTTCATAAAATATTTTTACCAGGATAAAAATTCTAGTGCCAGGGTAAAATTGACAAGATGATTCGAGCAAAAATGGGTTTAAATACGCTATAAATGGCAGATTTGTCCGCTTTTCTTTCTAAGAGGTAATATAATAATTTTTAATCGAACTAACAAAAAATAACCGTTTGTGGTAAGTTTTGGCCTCTAAAATTATCATTTACTTGCATATAATAAAATGAAAATATAGAAAAGTGCTTATCTTTAATTTATTGTAGAAATATTGTTCGACTGTTATTTAACCATAAATTTGGTAAATTGAATATTATAGAAAATTCGAGTCAAATTCAAAAAGACGAATATAATTCTACCCAAATGAAAAATATATTTTTAAATCTTTGTGAAATATTTTTTTATCTGTTTTGTAACTTTGAAATCTTTGTGAAATCTTTAAAATTCTTTGATTTTATTGTGAAATTTTTGCAAATAATTGAAGTTTCTGAAATCTTTGTGAAATCTTTAAAATCTTCTAAAACCTTTTTAAAATTTTTTAAACATTTTTAATCATTTTGAAATAATTAAAATCCTTTGAAATATTTTTTATCATTGCGAAATCTTTTAATCCCTTGAAATATTCTTGAAAATTTTGAAATCCTTGTGAAATATTTGTAAAATCTTTCAAATCTTTATGAAATATTTCTGAAATATTCTAAAACCGTTTTAAAACTGAAATCTAAAAGTTTCTTAACACTTTGGAAAAGTTTCAAATTGTTTAAAGTCTTTTTATTTTTCGTAAAATGTTGGTGAAATCTTTTATAATCTTCTGAAATCTTTGTGAAATTTTTGAAATCTTTGTATCGTCTTATAGAAAATCTTCGCAAGATTTTCTGCAATAATTTAAAATCTGTGAAATCCTTGAAAACTTTGTGAAATGTTCTAAATCTTAAAAAAAAAACTTTGAAATCTTCTACCATTTTTTTGAAATCCTTTTAATTTTTGTGCAATCTTTGCGAACTATTTGGAAAGCTTTGAAATTTGTTTGAACTCTTATCAAAAACTTTGAAATCCTTGGAAATCCTTTTAATCATTGTGAAATCTTTGATATCCTTTAAATATTTGTGAAATCTTTGAAATCCTTGAAAGCTTGAAATATTTGTGAAATATTTCAAATATTTGTAATATCTTTTTTAAAATCTTTGTAAAATTTACTTTATTATTCTAAATCTATAAAACCCTTGAAAACTTTGTTAAGTGTTTGCAATCTTTTTAAAAACTTTTAGAATATTCTACAATTTTTTTAAATCTTTCAAATTTTTTTTTAAATATTCTGAAATCTTTTAAATCGTTCAAATATTTGTGAAATCTTTTGACATCTTTTGAATCAATGTGAAATATTTGAAATCCTTGTGAAATATTTGTAAAAACCTTCTAAAATACTTTTGAAACCTTTTAAAATCCTTTGAAATCTTTTTAATCTATGTGAAATCTTTTAAATGCTTGAAATATTCGTAAAATCCTTTGAAAACTTTGAATTCCTTGCGAAATATTAGTAAAATCTTCTAAAATTATTTGAAACCTTGTGAAATGCTGGAAAATCTTTTTAACTTTTTCATCATAGTGAAATCTTTGAAATCCTTGTGATATATTTATGAAATCTTTGTAAAATCTTCTGAAACCTTTTTAAATCTTTGTGAAAGGTTTTAAATGACTAAAATATCTTTAAATGATTGAAATCCTTGAAATCATTCAGAAACCTTCTAAAAATCGTTTGAAACCTTTCATAATCTTTTTAATTATTCTGAACTCGTTAAAACCCTTGAAATATTTGTGAAATCCTTTGGGAGCTTTGAAATCCTTGCAAAGTACTATTGAATTATTCTAAAATCTTTTGAAACCTTTTGAAATACTTTGAAATCTTTTTAATTATTCGAAAATCTTTCAAATCCTTGAAATATTTATGTAATCATTAGAAAGCTCTAAAATCCGTGTAAAATATTTATGAAATCCTTGTGAAATCTTCTAAAAAATCTTAAAAACCTTTGTAAAATGTTTTAAATGTTTAAAATATTTTTAAATGATTAAAATCTTTGAAATCATTGTGAAATCTTCTAAAAATGTTTGAAACCTTTGGAAGCAGTGCCTATCAATGGCTGAGACGGGAATCTTCATGATCCAGATTAATTTGAACCACCGCAAAGGGTAAAGGATTAGCGACTTGTCAGGTTGTGGCTCCATTTATAAGGGGCCGTTCGAAAAAACGCCAAGGGCATGCATAGCTGTCAAGGGTATGGATGCGATTTTGGTGCCTAAGCTCTGCTCCAGGGATTTCACTGTTATTAAGGTGAGACTTAGTGGCGGGAGCGGGGAAAGACTAGAGGTGGTAATTGCCTCGGCTTATTTCCCTGGCGATGCGGATGGATCCCCACCTCCTAGATAGGTGGTGATTCTAATTCAGTACTGCCAAGAGAACAGGATTCCTCGGATGTTGTGTTGCGATGCGAACTCTCACCATACGGTGTGGGGGAGTACATATATCAATGACAGGGGAAGAGATTTAATCGAATATCTTTCGGGCACTGACATTGAGATTCTGAATCGAGGTGATACTCCCACATTCCAGGTTAAAAACAGGTGTGAGGTTCTCGATCTGACTATGCTCGGGGCGGCTGAGGCGCAGGGTAGTGAACTGGAGAGTCTCTAATGAGGTGTCTCTTTCGGACCACAAATATATCTTGTTTCAGCTAAAACTAGGAAAACCAGATGTTTCGAAAATCAGAAACCCTGGATATACACTTTGGAACTCATATAAAGAGAAATTAAGAGGAAGGCTAGGTGGAATTTACCACAAATTATGGCAGCTTCAATGAGTTAGAGCACGCCGCGGACTTTCTGCGAAGAGCTCTGACAACGTCGTATGAGAAAAATTGCCCTACAAGCACAATTAAGTCTAGTAAAGGAGCAGAATGGTGCAATACGCACCTGGAGAAACTCCGCAAAAAGACAAGAGCATTATGCAATAGGGAAAATATAACCATATTGCCTTCAGACTGGGACATCTATAGGACGGCTCAGTATGAATACAATAAAAATATAATAAAGTATAAGCAGAAAGACTGGAGGGTCTCCTGTGAGGAATCGAAGGATATTCAGGAAACAGCGAGGCTCCACAAGATCCTAGCGAAAAACCCGGAAGCTCGCTTTGGGCTAATAAGGCTCGAAAATGGCCAGTTTGCTGAAGACGAAGAAGCAACGCTAAATCACCTGATGGAAGTTCACCTGCCGGGTTTTCAGCGAATCCAAACTGACCTGGATGAGGAAGACGTCGGCCAAGAGTTGAGAAGGGCTGATTGGAATTTCGCCTCAAAGGTTGTAGAAAGCAAAAAGGTGAAATGGGCTTTGGGCTCTTTCTGCCCCTTTAACTCACCAGGGGCGGATGGCGTCTATCCAACGCTTTAACAAAAAAGCCTGGAAATTTTCATGCCTCCACTGACGAAGTTATTTAGGGCAAGCATTGCTCTAAAGCACGTGGCATCGGCATGGAACGACGGCATAGTGGCCTTTATTCCCAAACCTGGAAAGAAGGGCAACACTGCTGAAAAGGATTTTAGACCGATTAGCCGGACGTCTTTTATACTAAAGACCTTGGAGAGGCTTGTTGAGAGATACATCAGGGATGAGGTACTTTTGTACTCACCGCTGCACATAGGGCAGCACGCTTTTCAGGCAGGATGCTCGGTAGAAACTGCACTCCATGAAGTGGTAGCAAATTTGGAACAGCAGTTGGAGCAAAAGGGGTTTTTTTTGTGTGTATGTTCTTGGATATAGAGGGTGCCTTCTGCAATACTCCTCCAGAAGTCATCTGTCAAGAGTCTTTGAGGTGTGGCGTGCCGGGCCAGCTGGTAAGCTGGATAGGTAGCATGCTACGCCGGAGGACACTCGAAACCAGATGGGGTGAAGGCCTAGTTAGAGGAGTAGCGCCACGGGGATATCCGCAGGTGGGTGTCCTGTCGCCCCTCCTGTGGTTCATGGTAGTGGATGATCTCCTTCGCAGGCTTAATAAAGAGGGGTATTATACTCAGGGATGCGCGGATGATTTTGTAATCCTAGTTAGGGGGGCTCATCTGGAAACATTGATGGGCTTTACAACGTCGGCGCTGCGAATCGTGGAGCTCTGGTGAGATAGCTCAGGGCTCTCGGTAAATCCGGGAAAGATCAATATGGTCATCTTCACGAGGAATTACAAGAGGCCGAAAGTAGATGCTCCTGTTTTCTGTGGTGGGAGGCTGACGTGCTCAGATTCGGTTAAATATCTGGGAGTGGTCCTAGATAGCAAACTGAACTGGGCGAAGCACCTGGAGACCCAATGCAGGAAACTCGTCATGACTTTCTGGATGCGTAGGAGAGCTTTTGGATTCACGTGGGTAGTGGGGCCTAAAATGCTTGCATGGCTCTACTCCGCTGTCCTTAAACCAAGGCTTCTTCATGCGGCCGTGGTCTGTTGGCCACGGGTAGAACTTCAAACGATGCAGGGCAGGCTGCGACGATTATAAACGCTAGCGTTTAGTGGTTTGACGAGAGCAATGAGGACTACGCCCACAGCGGCGATAAGCTTTATGCTCTGTGAAGAACCCCTACACCTCGCGATAATTGCAAAAGCGGCACACGCGATGTGCCACCTGGTGAGAGTAAATAGATGGACACGGGGACTAGACACACTAGGCTCGCGAGTGACATCAGCTCACTGCCGATTCTTGAGATGATGCAAGACAGAATAACAAAGCGCTTCAACTTTTCCAGAGCTTTCTCCGTCTGCATTCCAAGTAGGAATGCGTGGAAAGGAAATGCTAACTAGTGGTGGTCCCGCTTGGGAGACAGGCTATTGTCTTTCAGGCTGAGGTCCTCGCCGTCCTTCGCTGTGCTGAAGCACCATTAGAAGATAGCGCTGTTGGAAGACAGATTACGATCTGTTCGGACAGCCAAGCGACGTTCACTGCAGTAGGAAAACCAGATATAACAGCAGAACTGGTGTGGGAATGCAAACAGGCATTGAAACAACTTGCAGAGAAAAACAAAGTGGCTCTCATATGGGTCCCTGGACATACAGGGATTAAGGGAAACGAGAAGGCGAATCAGTTGGCAAGATGTGGTGCGGCAAGTGAATACATAGGACTAGAACCAGTACTGGGCCTAGCATCTTGCTGCATTGCTCTTGCTATCAAAAGTTGTATCCGCGCAAAGCATCGATAATACTGGGAGCGGACCCAGGGTTGCCGACAGGCGAAATCCATTTTGGGCTATACGTGCAGAGTGGACAGAGCCAGG
>JAWWLR010217630.1:0-23060 GCA_035041075.1 Acraspis erinacei | reverse complement strand
CTCGATCTGTTTCCATGACGGTGACGCTCGATCTGTTTCATTTTCACTGGCTAGCCCCCAGCGCCAGCGCCTAAACCCCGGCAACCCGACATAAAGAACTTCGTCCCAAAAAGTTAGAGTCGTTTCAAAAAATTTTTAACTTTTTTTAAAATTATATGCATCGCTATTCGTAGGACTTATAGTATTTGCAAAACTCAACAAAAGAAACGAAAAGGAAAATTTCGGAACAAATATGGAGGAAGTATAAAGAATGAGTTCTTAGCGCGAGAAAACCTTATCCAGCTCGCAATATGAGGAAAATAGTATCAAATTTTTTAATGTTAGAGGGGTTCGCAACTTTTTGATGTGTTAATATGAAGATCACTTTTTAATTAATTGCACATAAAGTAAAAAATAATTTGTTGAATGAATTTAATTTATCTACGTGTACTCACAGACGGGAAGTGCCACCAAAGCAAAGATTAAGAACTTCATAATGTCGCTTATAAAAACGTACCACAAAAATCAGGAAGTCTTTTTTTCTACTGAGAACGCAATACTGATGGCGCGTCATTTTTATACTAAAATTTTTAACACCGTAACCTTCAAAACAAGGAAGAAGTTCACTAATATCTAGTTGGAATTACTTGAACGAAAGGTAGTTTTTCTTATCAAAATTTCATTGCCAGACACAAAGAATTTGCCTAATTAAAAAAAATTATTTCAAATAATTTACTGACATAAATTTAAGAAATAATGGACCTAATTTTGTTACTTTTAACAGAAAAAATAATTTTTTAAAGTAAAATCAGGTTTTTTTTCTTAATGTACTCTCTAAATCTAAATGAGTGAAAATTCCCTAAATATTATTTGAAATTATATGCGTTCACTTAAAGAGGAAAATGAATAAATTATGTGACTGCTTTTAGGGCGAGGAGGGGGTTGAAGAAACTTTTACGATCTGTTACATCGTGAAGAATGGAAGGGGTTGGGGTCAACAGAATTAAGAAAATTTTTAACAAAATTAAATAAAAAAATGAATTAAAAAAAAAAATAGTTGAATTTTCAACTGAAAATATTAATTAATTGTTTGCCAAAAAATGATTCTTTAACAAAATTAATTAATTTGAAGTTTTTTTGAATTTTCAATATAATTTAAGATCAGTTCTCAAAGAAAAATGTAAGCATTAACTTTCGGCTCAAAAAATTAATTTCCCACCTAAAAAATTTCAAATCCAATAATAAATCTGGGATTAGAATATGTGAATTTTAAACCGAAAAGATGAATTTTTATCAAAATAGAATTAATTTTTGACAAAAAAGTTTAAATCTCTACTAAAAAAAATCAGTTTTTAACCAGAACTGTAATAATGAATTTTCAACAAAATACTTAAATTTTTAACTAAAAATGATACTTTTTAAATGAAAAGATTAATTTTATACCAAAAATGACAAAGTTTCGAAAAAATACATCAGTCTCCGACGAAATAGTTGAGTTTTTCATTAAAAAGGCCAATTTTTAACTATATAATTGAAATTAGAAACATAAATTTAATTTTAGAGTTAATGAACTTGAAAATGTTTATAGTTTGAAAATATAATATAGAAATTTAAATTAAAAAAGGTAAATTTTAAAACTAAAATGGAATTGTTTAATTTTTAGTAAAAAAAATACTAATTTTGAATGAAAAAGGGAGTTTCAATAAATTAATTTAATTTACAAAGGAAGAAATGAATTTTCAACTAACAACGACCAATAAAAATAATTACCTATTCGGTTATCAGAATTAATTTTCAGCCACAAAAAAAGAACAAGATTTTTCAACAAAATCGGTAAATTCTCAAGCATCTTTTAAGAATAAGAATAATATTCCATAAAAAATGACAAATTTTAAACAAAATGCATGAGGTTTAACCCAAATAGTTGAATTTGAAACTTAAAAGATAAATTTTGAACCGAAAATGGAATAGTTTAATTTTCAGTTAAAAAATTCAACAACAAAAAAAGTTTTAAAAAAATAGTTGAATTTCTAACAAAAGCAAATAGAAGTTTCAACCAAAAAGATGAATTCTGAACCACATAGTGGAATTTTCAATTAAAAAAGATAAATTTGAAAGCAATTGAAAAATGAGTTTCAAATCAAATAAGCTAATAATCAGCTAATGAAATAATTTTTCAACGAAAAAGATTAATGGAGAACAAGAAAATTTAATTTTTAACGAAAAGAGTCAAAATTTCTCTAAAATTTATGAATTTTCAACCGAATTTTTGAAGGATTTTAGCAAGTTCAAATGATTTTGAAGGCTCTCAATAAGATATTTTAATTCAACAATCTTATAAGTTAGAATAAAGCTTGAAATATCTGATTTGATTGAGTGGTCCAAATAATAAAATTTCCATTTTTATATTTTATTAAATAACTTTATAAATTCTGATTAAATTTTTTTTTATTAATTAAACCAGGTTTTTAAGTAGTCAACTAGACCAAAAGTAATAAGTTTGATTAAAAGAAGAGAAATAAAAAAAAGTATTTTAACAAATGGACTTTGTTTAAACAATTAAAAATTAATAAAAGAATGTTTATAAATTTCCACCCAAAGAAATATTATTAATTTTCAATCAGAAAAGAACTCAAAGAAAAAATTATTTAATCAAATTCCAATTTTATAAATAAATATTCCCAAAAAATTATTTCAAAAGCTCAAAAAAGTGATTTTCCCCATAGATTTTATATGGAAAACTTCAAAGCAAAACAGGCACATGTTAAAATCTAAATTAAAGAAAAATTAGGGTATTTCTTTTTTTTTTATTTGGAATGAAATGGGGAGGGGGCATTGCTCTCTAGCATGAACAGCTTCTAATTCATAGGTCCAGGTGCTAAGACCTATTTACTTGTTTTTGTACATTTGGTGTTTTTATTAATAATCAGGGACCTCTAGTCAAAAAATGATTAAAAGGCTGACCGGAACGTCCGTTACTACTTATTAGTACGTTTTAAGTAGTAATGACCGTGCATGCCAGCCACTCATCCCAAGCCTAAGCCGCTTAAGACCGCTTCTACTTGCTACTAGTAGTTAAAACAGTGCTTAGTGAGACAAAAGCGGTTATTTTCTTAATGCATCAGGATATTTTACTCTTATTTTGTAGTTTATCGTTTGTTCCTTTACCTTTTCAAAATTCTCAGGAATTATTATTTCTTTGATCGTTACTTCCCTCCTATTATTGTGACTTGTAAAGCAACATCAGTAAATTTTAAAATTAGCATTATAATTTTTAAATGCTCTATATCAATTTTTTAAAAAAAGTTAAATTGATTTTGAACAAAATACTGACATTTTCACCACGTTTACTCTTAAAACTACTTGAAGTACTTTATTTTTTAATTTGGCAGAGGTAACTTTTAAATTTTGAGTAATTCTGACATTTCCCAAGCGAAATTATATTTCTTTACAGAAACTCCCTGTCATAATTGAAATTGAAAAGACAATTTTTTTCTCAAATAACCTCATCAAAGACTGTGATCCTTCTTAGAAATCCTATAAGATTTCTTGAAAATCATTAAACACCATTTTTTTTTTGAAATCCCTTAAAATTCTTTATAATCTTTTAAAATCTTTAGAACTATTTCGAAATTGACTAAAAATAATTCTAATCACTAAAAATCTATCAAATTATCTTAAGTTCCTTTAAATATCTTGAAAATCCTTAAAATTTTTGAATTTTTGGAAATCCCTTCATATCTTTTTAAATAACTTTTCAATTAATCATAAGATTTCTTGATAATCTTGCAAATTTTTCGACCTTTTTTGAAATATCTTCAAATTTTTTACAATTATCTAAAATCTTTCGAAGTTTCTGGAAATAAAATGAATTCAAATCTCTTCAAATCCTTTACATTTTCTTAAATTCCTTTAAACTTCCTCAAAATCCTTAAATTCATCGAATTTTTTCAAATTCATTAAAATCTTTTTATATAACTTTTCAAAGACTCGCTTCACATTATTTGAAATTACTAAAACTGTCTTAAAATCTTATAAAGAATTCTTAGAAATCCTGTAAGATTTTTTGAAAATCCTTAAAGTCCTCCGAATTTTTTCGAACCCCCTTCGACTTCTTTGAAATGATTGAAAATATTTCAAAATTAACAACAATTAATTAAAATCTCTTTAAAACCTTTAAATTTTGTAGACTCCCTAAAATCTGTTGAAAATCCTTCAAATATTAGAATTTTTTTAAATCCCTTTAAACCTCTTAAAATTTATTAAAATCTCTTGTCAATACTTAGAATTTTTTTAAATGCTTTGAAGTTTAAAATTATTTGCTACATTTTTTTCATACGAATATTTGACTTATATTATATTATAATTAATATATTAATAATAATATTATATTTATTAATATTTAATATTTGAAACTTACTGAAATATATATTCTAAAATTTTGTATTTTTTGAAATTTAAAAAATTTTGCTTTAAAAACTTCAACATTTTGTTTCGAAATTTTACGAAATCGTTAAATATATTTCGAAGAGTCTTTTTAAATTTGGGCTTCAAATAAAATTTTAAAAATGAAAAATCTTTTCCAATTTTCCGCGGAATATTAAGAAAATTTTATTATGCTCTTGAAAACTTTCAAAATTCTTTTTAAAAAACTTCAGAAACTTTTAAAAGATAAACGTCATATAATATAGTTATAATATTTTAGTTTGTACATTAAAAATTTAAAATATAAATCTGAAAATAAATAATGAAAATATGGATTTGAAGTTTATTAAAAACACTAAGACTCCATTTATCGGGTTCAGTTTGTTAATCAAAATTTTCTTGGTGAAAAAATCTTGTGAAAAAAACAAGAATCTTGTCCCGATCGAACGTAAAAAGAATTCTTCCCAAACATTTTCGAATATTTCAGAAAGATTTAAATCATTTCGCAAAGATTTCTAAGATTGCAAATATTTCGCAAAGATTTTCCATAAATTTAGAAGATTTAATATAATAAAGACATCAATGATTTTTCTCATAAAATTTATTAAAATCTCCTGTTAATACTTAGAATTGTTTAATTGTTTTTAAATCCTTAAAAGAGAACTCTAGTACTTCCTTAAAATCACTTGAGTTCTTAAGAGTCCTTAAAATCCTCCGAATTTTGTTGAACTCTTCAGATTCTTTAAAATCAGTTTAAATATTTCAAAATTGACTACAATAAATTAAAATAGCTGAATATCATTTAAGTTTTTGAGGATCCTTAAAATCTCATGAAAATCCTTAAAATGTTAGCATTTTTTTAGATCCCTTTAAATCTCTTAAAATTTATAAAAATATTTTTAAATCATTTTTCAAGAACTCGCTTGACATTCATCAAAATCACTAAAACTATCTTAAAATTTTATAAAAGCTCTTGTAAATCCTTAAACATTTTTGAATGATTTTTAAATCATAGTAAATCCCAGAGATATTTTCTTCCCTAAATATGGATAAGATCGCCAGAATAAGTTGACAACCTAAGTTATGATTTTGTTAGAAAAAAAACGACCTAGTGAGAAAAATCGAAAAATCGACTCTAATGTGACCAATTTTAATTAAAAAGCAAAGATTGTTTCCAGAAATGAGGACAAAAAGAATAATTCTGAAAATATTATTTTACTGAATTAAAGAAAATTTCTTGTAGTTATTGAATTTCCAAAAATTTGTGTCTCACACAAATTTTGAAAACTACACAAGTAAAAAAAGTGTAACCCCGAAATTCCACACGAAGTTACTTCCGCAATTTTTTTCCTTTTGGAAAAGATTTTAATTTTTAATCTTAGTCACAACCAATATCGAAAACCTATCGAATTTTTATCTAAAAATTCTCAGCCGATTTTATCAGAATTTACTAACTTTTTTGCACATATGTTTTAAATTTGATTATATATTGTATTGTAAATACTAATGAACTTAATTATATTAAATTAAGAACGCTTACAATAAATATAAAGAAATTTCTTATTATATTTTATGGTTACGATTTAAAAGAAAATTTTATTTAAGAGGCAAGAATAACAAATTTAGTTCAAGTGCATGACATTGTAATCATCAAAAACAGACATCATAAAAAAGTGAGATATCTTATCTTGCGCTGAATAAGGAAAAACGTCGAAATAGGGATTTTTCTAGAAATAGTCAATGCAACATTCAATAAATATTTTTCTTTGATAAAAGGAACATTTTTCCAATGAAAAAACCTTTTTTGTCTCAGCACATTTAGTATTCTTATCAATAAATCTAGATTCTTTATCTGGTTTATCGTTTTATAAATTATATTTTTTATAAAATCCTGGAAGACTGAAAAATTCCGAAAAATAAAATTCCCGACACTTTAAAATTCCTGAATAATAAAATTGGCGAATAATAAAATTACCGAAAAATAAAATTACAGACTTGGAAAATTGCCGAATAATAAAATTCTTGAACAATAAATTCCCGAATTATGAAATTCCCGAATTGGAAAATTCCCGAATGATAAAATTCATGAAAATTTATAACATTACCCAATTAAAAAATTCCCGAATAATAAAATTCCCGGCATTTAATAATATATTAGAATTATAATAAAATTCATTCGAGTTATCATAAATATTGGAAAATTGCCGAATTGGAAAAATCCCGTATTTAAACAATTACAATTTCTTCATAAATAAGGGACGACTGAGAAATCTTGAAAAATAAAATTCCTGAATTTCAAAATTCACAAATAATAAAATAGCCGGGAAATAAAATTCTCGAATTGGAAAATTCCCAAATATTAAGATTCTTTTAAATTTATTTAATGCTTCAAATTTCGAAAATGTTTGAATTAAAAATAACATTAATTTTTAATATAATATTTCTGGATGACGCATTTTTTAAATCTGCATATTAATTTAAAAAATACTAAAAGCGTTCGCAAAAATCGAATTTTAAATTACATTTAATATATGTTGTCTTTTTTAAATTACTATAAGGTATGATGAAAACGGAGGGTGATTTTTGTGTGTTTCAGGGTAAAATTTAGCTTAATAGTTGCAAGCTAAATTCTAATTTTTTAAACTTAATAATTGGATTTTTTACACCAAAGAGTTTCTGTCAGTTTCTCTCTGTTTACACCTGTTTACACATTCTAAATTTGACCAAATTTGCCCCTCGAACCCCCTTAAAAAATCACACACTCTTTTCATCATACCTTATAACAATTGAAAAAAATAGATATAAATTTAAAATTCGTTTTTTGCGAAAGTTTTTTGTATTTTTTAAAATACTTTCCACATTCAAAAAAATTCATCACCTAGAAGTATTTCATTTAAAATGATTGTTATTTTAAATTCAAATAATAATTTTTTTCATTTTAAACACTGAAAATAATTTAAAGAAATTAAATTTGATTATTGTATTCATAATTATTCAAATATATTTTTAAAAAACTTTTAATTGTTTAAATTCGGTAATTTTCCAACTCAGTATTTTTATTTTTCAGCAATTTTATTATTCGGGAATTTTATAATTCGGAAATTTTACACTGTCGGGAATTTTATTTTTCGGGATTTTACAGTCGTCCCACAAATATGGGACGACTGAAAAAATATCTAATTCGGTAATATTATAAACTGTCGGGAATTGGATCATACTGGAGTTTTCCAATTCTGGAATTTTATTATATGACAATTTTATTATTCGAAACTTTTAAGATATGGTATTTTTATTTTTTGTCAATTTTATTATTTGCGAAATTCAATATTCGGGAATTTTTCAATTCGGTAATCTTATTTTTTGCCAATCATATTATCACGACGGCGCGGCGTCTCGGCAGACGATTTCAATTTCCCATTGATTTAATTTATGAGGAACATACTAAACATCCTTTAACACAACCAAACCAAAAATTTTCAAAATAAATGAATATAGAAAAAAATAATTGAATTTTCCAACAAAAATATACATTTTTTAACAAAAATGGAACATTTAAACTTTCAGTTGAAAAAATGAATGAAAAAAATATAGTTTTTCACAAAATAGTTCACTTTTTAACCCCAAAAATAAAATACACCAAAAATATTAATTTTAACTAAAATGATGAATATTTAAATCAAACATTTAAATTTTCAAAAAAAAATATTAATTTCAAACAAGGGTATAAACAAAAATAACTTAACATTATTTTTCAATTTTTTGAAATCCTTTTAAGTTTAAAATTATTTGTTAAATTTATTTGATACTTATCCTGCCCTGCAACACAAGGATCCCCCTCTATTTTCATCATACCTTATAGTAATTAAAAAAAAAACATATTAGATGTAATTTTAAAATTCGATTTTTGCGAACGCTTTTTGTATTTTTTCAAATAATATGCAGATTAAAAAAATTCGTCATCCAGAAATAATTTATTAAAAATTAATGTTATTTGATACTTATCTTGCAAACTTATGGAAATATTAGAAATTTTGCTTGTAAAACTTTGACATTTTCTTTCGAAATTTTACGAAATTATTTAAAAGTTCTTGAAGAGTGTGTCTCAATTTTCTTTTCAAATTAATTTTTCAAAATGAAACATCTTTTCAAATTTTATGCTGAATCTTAAGAAAATTTTATTATGCTCTTGAAAACTTTCAAAATTCTTTGAAAAAACTTTCAAAATTCTTTGATAAAACTTCAGAAACTTTTAAAATATAACTGTCATATAATATCTAAAAATAAATAATGAAGGTACGAATTTGAAATTTATGAAAAGTACTAAGACTCAATTTTTCAGGTTCAGTTTGCTAATCAAAATTTTCTTTGTGAAAAAATCTGGTGAGAAAAAAAAACAAGAATCTTGTCACGATCGAACGTAAAAAGAATTCTTTCCAAACATTTCCTAAAGATTTCACACCGATTTGAATAATGTCCAGAAAATTTCACAAAAATATCAATAATTTTGCAGAGAATTCACAAATATTTCAATCATTTTAAAAAATATTATCAAATATTTAAAATAGATTTGACAAAGATTTTGCATAAATTAAAAAAATTTGAAGAATTCCACAAATATTATTAAATATTTCACAAAGATTTCAAATAGTGCGAAAGGGTTTTGGAGAGTATCAAAAGATTTCTCAAAAACTTCAATGATTTCAATAATTTCGCAAAAATATTTAAAAAGATTTCACAAAGTCTTCAATGGTTTCCAAAATATTTCAAGGATTTCACAAAGATTTCAAACATTTCGTAAATATTTGGGGCATATTTTAAAAAATTAACAAAGATTTCAATCATTTAAAAAAATATTATACAATTTTTTTGAAATACTTCGCAAAGATTTTCAAAGATTTTAATGACTTCTCAAAGATAATATAATTTTTTTAAAGGATTTTCAACAATTTTGAATAGATTAAAAATGTTTCAGACACTGCAACGATTTCCGAAAGATGTCAAAGATTTCAATGATTTCAAAAAGTTTTTCAAATATTTATACGATATTAAAACTATATCACCAAGATTTCGGATAGATTTAAAAGATTTCAATAATTTCACAAGTGCTTCAAAAATATTTTTAACTCTTTCAAAGATTTCACAAAGATTTCAATGTTTTACCAAATATGACGGATAGACTAGAAAGATTTCACAAAACCTTCAATGATTTGTCAAAGATTTCAACAAATTAAAAAATATAATAAATTTTTCAAAAATACTCTAATTATTTTATAAAGCTTTCAATGGTTTCTCAAAGATTTAAAGAATTTCACAAAGATTTAAATCATTTAAAAAATAGTATCAAATGTTTAAAATATATTTCAAAGATTCCCAAACATTTGAAAAACATTTCACCTATTTCACAAAAATTTCAATTATTTCAAAATATCGTCAAATATTTATAAAATATTTGAAATATTCCGTAAAGATTTCAAATATATTTCAGAGATTTCAATGATTTGGCAAAGATATTGCCAAATATTAAAAAAAATATTTAAGATATTTCGCGAAGATTTCACAAATATATTTATATAGAATATTTCAAAGATTTTCAAAGATATCAATGATTTCAGAAAGATTAAAAATATTTCGCAAATATTTGAAAAATTTCACCCATATTATCAAATATTTTAATAATATTTGTAATATTTTATAAAGATTTTAATGATTTTCTAAAGATATCACAAATATTTCGGATAGTTTAAAAAGATTTGACAAAGACCTAAATGATTTCCCAACGATTTCAACAATTTGAAAAATACAATCAATATTTCGAAAACATTTTTAATATTATATAAATATATTAATGATTTTACAAAGATTTGAACGATTTCCCAAAAATATCTCTAAGATTTTAGAGGGTTCGCAAAAGATTTTTGATAAATTTAGAAGATTTCACAGACTACAAGGATTTCAAATAATTAATAAAGATTTTAGACACATTTAAACTATTTTACAAAGATTTCACTGATTTCCCAAAGATTTCACGTATTTCGTAAAAATTTTCGATAGATTTCAAAGAATTAACCAAGGATTCAATCGTTTCAAAAATATTATCAAATATTTATGAAATATTTGAAATATTTCGCAAAGAATTTCCTGAAGATTATATTTTTAAAGGAATCTGTATTACCATCAGAGCTGATAACTATCGATCAGTTTAGATGTCGTTCCACAATCTGTGTAAATATAAATCAACCTATCGATCAGGGTCACTCTTCAAATAACATAAAATACTTAACGTCCTTTTCTGACAAGATGGAATGTTTTTTAAAATTTTTAAATAAAATTTTTTCTGAAAAAAGATCTACTCACTTCCCTTCACTGGGAATCGAACTTCCGATTGCCGGTTAGTTGCTTTCCATTCAGCTGTTAGAGAGATCGAAAGAAGAATATTTATTCAGAAATATACGCTATCTAGTAGCTTAATGGGAAAGCAACCGACCGGCACTCGGAAGTTCTGAGGTTCGATGCCCAGTGGAGCAAAGTGAGAAGATATTTTTTTTCTCAGAAAAATGTAGTTACAATTTTTTTTTGTAAATTTATTTTCCATTTTGTCAGAAATAGTGTTAAGTATTTTCTGTTATTTAAAGAGTTAACTCGATCGATAGTTTTTATTTATATTTTCACAGACTGTGGAATGACATCTGCAATAATCGATAGTAATTGACTCTGATGATAATACAGATTTCTTTAAATTACTCGTATCATAAATTTAACACCCGGCTTGATATAAAATGTATTTCTGAAAAAAATATTCTTCTTTCAATCTCTCCAATAGCTTCATGGAAAAGCGCTCGACCGGAAATCGGAAGTTCTGTATTTCGATTCCCAGTCGAGCGAAGTGAAAAGATCTTCTTGTTCAGAAAAATTTATTTAAAAATTTTTTGTAAATTTATTTTCTATCCCGTCGGAAATAGCGCTAAGTATTTTCTTTTATTTGAAGAATTAACTTGATCGATAGTTTTTTATTATATTTTCACAGAATGTGGAATGACATCTGCAATAATTGATAGTAACTGACTCTGATGATAATACTGATTTCTTTAAATTACTGGTATCATAAATTTAACACCTGGCTTGAGATAAAGTGCATTTCTGAAAAAATATTCTTTTTTCGATCTCTATAATATCTTCATGGGAAAGCAGCCGACCGGCAATCGAAAGTTCCGTGGTTCGATTCCCAGTGGAACGAAGTGAGAAGATCTTGTTTCAGAAAAATTTAATTATTTTGTCAAAAATTCGTCTGTTAGGGTTAAAAATTCAGATCTTTACGTAGAACATTGACCTTCTGTTTAAAATTCATATTTCGTTGCAGCTAAGTCAACTAAAAAAAATGTCGGGAAGAAAACTATTTTTCTGAAAATTATTCTTTTTTATTTAAAAGTTCATATTTTTTAGTATAAGTATTACATCTTTCTTGACAAAAATGGAACTGTTTCATTGAAATTGAACAATTTCCTAGAAATTTTAGTTGATGTTTAAAATTTATATTTTTTTATTGAAATGTCAATTGAAATCTTTTTGTATGAAACATCAACTCTTTTTTTTTAGTTTGTCTCTTTGATTTAAAACTCCACATATTTTAGTACAATTTTCATTTTTCTTCGACAAACATGCAAGTGCTTTTTTGAAAATTTAACAGTCTTGCTAAACAGTCATACCTTTTGGTTAAAAATTCGACTATTTAGCAGAAAATTAACTTATCGTTCAAAATTCTTATTTTTGTGTTGTAAACTGAACTGGAATCTTCTTTCGATAAAAATTTAACTGTTTTTTTTAATTTAGCTTTTTTATTTTAAATTTCACCTATTTTTGCAGAAATTTCATCTTTGATACAAATTCAACCTTTTGGTTGAAAATTCAAAAATTTTGTTAAAAAGTCATAATTTTCTTTGAAAATTCAGCTGTTTTCTTAAAAATTTATATTTTGAAGTTGAAAAATAAACTGAAATCTGTTCTGGATGAAAGTTCAAATAAAAATGGTTTTTTAGTTTTTTGTTGAAAATTCGTCTGTTTTAGTACAAATTTAATCTTTCTGGCATCAAAATGCAAACATTTATTAGCGTGTTCAATTATTTCGTTGAAAATTCATCCTTTTGGTTGACAAAAATTCGTCTATTTGGATTGAAAATTAATTTTTTTCCTATTCTGAACGTTTATCTTTTTTATTTAAAACCTCACCTATTTTAGTAGAAATACGTAGTTTTTTTTAATGCGACTTTTTGTTTAAGAAATATTCCACTTTGCTTGATTATTAAACTATTTTTTTTTTAAGATTTGGTTAAATCTCTTTGTTAAGAAATCATTTTTGGCTTGAAAATTTATATTTTTAGTTGAAAATTCCTATCTCTGATTAATATTTTAAATATAAAAAGAAACAATCCTTGTTATTTGATAATTATTGATAATTAATTTTTTTGGTTTTAAAATTAATTTTTTAACAGAAAATTTAACTTTTACATTTTATTAAATTAATCTTTTTAATTGAAAATTCTCCTTTTTTAGTAATAAGTTAATTTTCTTGTTTTGGAATTCCATACTTGTTAGATAAAAATGCATCGTTTCCATGAAAAATTAATTTTTTGCTGAAAAGTCATATTTTGGCTTGAAAATTCAATTTTTGTTAAGAAAATTCGCTTTTTTTGGCTTCAAGTTTTAGAAATTTAGATAATTTTTTACTTATTTCTTGAGTAAAATATTTTTAATTTTGGAAAATTCTTCTTTTCGTTTTTGCAATTCATTTTTTTATCAATTTCATCTTTTTGATTGAAATATGAACTATGACACGTTTTTGTTGATAATTTATCGTTTTAGGTTGAATACTTAACTATTATGTGTAAAATTCAATTCAAATTTAATTATTTTGTTGAAAATTCAAGTAGTTTATTAAAAAGTAATATGTTATTGTAGGAAACACCTTTTTTTAGAATAAATTCATAAATTTTTAATTTTCTTTTGAAGTAATCTTTTATCCGGTTTGTAAAAGATTCTATGTTAAAAATATTACAAGATTTGAATTCAAAGATTCTTTGAAAAAATTTTTTTCTTGGTTTATGTACTTTGTTGAAAAATGATCTTTTTGAGCTTTTTAGTTTTTTTAGCCTTTTTAGGCTTTTTTATATTGAAGCTCGAATTATTATATTAGAAATTTGTATTTTTTTGGAAAAATAAATTAGTTAGAATTTTGTTCGTTGGTAACAAATTTAACCGTTTTTATTCAAAGCTCATCATTTTGGGTTGAAAAGAACTATTTTTTGGTTGCAAATTAAAATACCCTTAAAAAATATACCACTCTGTTAAAAAATCGTTTTTTTTTAATTTATCGGTGGAGGGGGTAAATACTGACCAGAACTCTCCGAACTGTTGACAAACTATCTTGAAATTTTTAAACTATCAAAATTTTTAAATGTTCATTTTGCGTTTATTTAATGTTATAATAAATTGGATGCCATTTATCAGAATCTAATCTTCGTATATATTACAATTTCAAAATTTTTAAGAACCTTATCATTAAAAAGCTTCCAATTTTATTACGAAAACTACAAAAAGTCTCATTTTGTTTTCTATTTGTTTAATGAAATTCTGTTTATATTGTGAAAAATTGCTTGGCTTTAAATCTTCCAGATTCTCTTTTCACAATTTTAGAAATATTTCAGAATAATTTTGAATAGTTTCTTAAAAGGAATTTTTCAAAAATAAAAATCGTTTTTATTTTATTGGAAATATTATGAAAAATATTTTATTTCTTGAACCTACATTTTGTGTGAAATTTCAGAAACTTTTTTAAGCCTAAAATTATTTTTTGAGCGGTAGCAAGCATCATTAAATAAACACCAGTACGAGATTAGAATAAGGTAAGAATGATATTTCAGACAACAAAGTACAAGTCATCATTTAGCGTCTGGTTCTATATTTTCAAAACTTCGAATGAGCTTCTTTTATTAAACTTTTAAGACTTTTAAAAAATGCATACAATTTGAAAAAATAACGAAGAAAAGCAAAGCCAGACATCGAATGACTGAAATAATAAATTTATTTATTTCGAATTATACAGTACATAATTGTTATTAATTTTTTAATTTTCTATTCACAAACAATAAAATTTAAAGCTGAAACAATTTTTAACAATACTTATCCAGCTTGAAGGATTCCAGCTTGAAGTGTTTAATTTGTAAACTTGTATTAATTGTATTATATGAGAGGAGTTTTTAATTTACATTACATATTATCTTTAAGAACTAAATTTAAAGACTGTAGAACCTGAATACAAAATTATTTATTTAAAAAATTTTATATGAAAATATTCGACTTTAAGAGTTATCTACTGAAAATTTTTTGATTCTTACAGCTTGCAATTTGAGCAAAATAAAACATCGAATACGGATTCGTGAAATAAAAATGTTGCCAATTTCGAACGCGCAACTATAATTAAAATTAAAACTGAATACAGCGAACTTTTAAGGTAAAATAAATATTTTGATTAGCCGTATTAAAAAAAAAAATTTAAGAAGAAGTGGTTTTCAGCAAAAAATTCCACCCTTCTTATATTTATCACTATTAAATTTATTTAACCTTTTAAACATTTCTTTATATACTTTTTTAATTTAAACTAAATTTCAAATTGAAACAAAAATCAGAGAATAAACGTCCCGGTTAGAAAAAAATCGACTTCTTGAGAAAAACGATTAGTCAGCAAATGTTTCTTACAAAAATATTTGGAAATTAATTTAAAATATTCAGAAATTTTCCATTAAACCAAAAATAATCTTTCTCCCGAATAATTTTTTATTTTCCCTAACAATAATTAGTTTCTTGGCAAATAATTAATTTTTTTTAAATAGTTGGATTTTTACCCAATTTTTTCAAAGTGTGCAAGAAGAAAAAAGTAGTCAAATTTTCCACCAAGATATCAATTTTCGCTGAGAATGATGAATTTTGCAACAAAAAATACAAATTTTCAACAAACAAAGATTTGTCAGTGAAAAAAAGGAAAACAGCCTGTTGAAATTTCAAGAAGAAAGAAAAGTTTTTTGTAAAACAATTAAATTACCAGCCTAAAAATATCGAATTTTAAGAAAAAACATCACTCAAAAACAAAATGCATTTTTAACTTTTAGTTTCTTTCTAAATAATCTATTTTCAATAAATAGTTGAATTTTTACCAAATTTTTCCAGCATTACGACCATAAACAAACTTTTAAAGAAATAATCAAAATTTTAACCAAATACTCGAGTTTTTAGCCAAAAAAGATTAAACGTTAAACTAAAAACAGTTGCATTTCCATCCAAACAGTGAAATTTTAAAGCCAATAAGTCGAATTTTTCGAAGTACAGTTGATTGTTTTTTTTCTGCTAAAACAGAAGAATTTTACATTCTGAAACAAATACTTGAATCTTAACAGAAAAGAGATAAATTTTCATCCATAAATGAAAAATGTAACTTTTCAGTAAAAAATTATTTAAAAAAAAATTAAAATTAATTTTTTAGAATTTAATTAAATTTACAAGAACAAAAAAAGTCATTTGTTAAAAATATAGACAAATTTTCCACCAAGGGATCAATTTCACACATAAAAGTTTTGTGTAAAACGACTAAATTTCCAGCCCAAAAATATCGATTTTGAAGAAAAAATATAATTTAAAAACAAATGAATTTTTAACTAAAATGATGAATTTTAAAAAATAAATAAATTTCTAAAAAAGTGGTTCAACCTTCAATTAAGTAGATCAATTTTTAACAAAAAAAAAAATTAATTAGAAATCATGAGAAGTTTAATTCAACCAAAAATACGACTTTTCAATAAAAAAGTACAATCCTCAACAAAAGAAAATTAATTTTCAAGCAAACAGTTATATATTTTTTTTTTTTTAAATCAATTTTGTACTAAAACAGAAAAATTTTTAAATCAAAAAAAGTGAAATTATATAAAAAAATAATTGAATGATTAACATCGCAGCTGAACTTTCAACTTAAAGGATAATATTTTATCAAAATTTTTGAATTGTCAATCAAATAATAACATTTTAACTAAAAAAATAATTTTCAGGTGGATACAAATAGAAATAGAAATTAAATAAATTCCTGACATAAATATTATAACAGCGTGGCTGCAAAACTTAATTTTAAAGAATAAAATAAATAAAAATAAAAGAATTTTAAGTTAGAATTAAAATATTTTAAACGTGATAGTTACTTAAAGTGCCTTTTATAGAAATTCTTTATCTTTTTCAAGATTTTCTTCAAGGAATGGATGCAATTTAAGAAATTCTTGGAATTCTCAGAATTTGCGGAACCCAAGGAATTCACGGAATTCAAATAATGCCTGAAATTCGAAGATTTCGTAGAATTAACGGAATTAGCGGAAGTCACGGAATTCAAGAAACTCATTGAATGCACGGAATTTAAGGAATTCACGTAATCGAAAGAGTTCACGGAAATCAAAAAATTCGCAGAATTCAATAAACTACGGAATCGAAGAAATCCAAGAAACTCAAGTAATTCATGAAATTGAAGAAATTATCAGAATTCATGGAATTCACGGAAATGATGGAATTTACTGAATTCATGGTATACAAGGAATTCAGGGAAATCACGGAATTCTTGGATTGCAGGGAATTAATGTCCTTCACGAAATTCAAGCAATTCGTCGATTAAAAAAAAACATAATGTTTGGAATTCAATTACTTCCATGAATTCCTTGAATTTCATCAATTACGTAAATTCCTTTAATTCCTTGAATTTCATAAATCTCGTCAATTCCTTGAATTGCTCCAATTACTTGAATTTCTTGAATTCCACGAATTCCTTGTTTATGCGAATTCCACGAATTCCTTGAATTCCATGGATTCCATGAATTTCGTGATTAACTCCATTCAAGCGTTACGTGAATTCCGCGAATTTCGTGAATTCCGGGAATTCCATGAATTGCGCGAATTCCTTAAATTCCGTGGCCACAGTCAATTCCGCGAATTCTTTTACTTCTGTGACTTTTTAGTGAATTCCTTGCATTCATTGAATTCTTTGAATTCCATTAATTTCATAAATGCCGCGATTTACTTTAATTCCATGAATTTCATGAACTTCGCGCATTTTTTGAATGCCTAGCATTCCTCGAAATCTATGAATTCCTTGAATTCCATTAATTGTGCGAATTCCGTGATTGTCCTAAACTTCGAAAATTCCTACAATTACATGGATTCCGCGAATTCCGTGATTTTCATGAATTCGTCGCATTCTACCGATACCTTGAATTTAATAAATTCCGTGAATTCCATAAATTTGGTGAGTACGTTGAAATCCATAAATTACGTGAAATCGATCAATTTGGTGAGTTCCTTGAATTGAACGGAATTCACGGATTTCGTGAAATTCACGGAATTCAAGAAAATCATGGAATTCGCGAAAATTAAGGAATTCACGAAATCCAAAGGATTCACTGAAATCGAAGAATTCACATAATTGAAGAAACCTGCGGAAGCAAACGAATCCAAGGAACTCAAGTAATTCATGAAATTTAAGAAATTATCAGAATTCATGGAATTCGTGGAAATGATGGAATTTACTGAATTCATGGTATACGAGGAATTCAGGGAAATCGTGCAATTCATGGATTGCACGGAATTAATGTAATTGACGAAATTCAAGCAATTCGTGGATTTTAACTAATTCGTGGAATTCAAGGAACTCGTGGAATTTATCGAATTCACATAATGTAATGTCTGGAATTCAATTACTTCCATGAATTCCTTGAGTTTCATCAATTCCGTAAATTCCTTGAATTACTCCAATTACTTGAATTCCACGAATTCCTTGAATTCCATGGATTCCATAAATTTCGTGATTTCCTTCATTCCCTTAAATTCTGTGAATTCCGTTTATTACTTGGATTCCGTGAATTCCGAACGTTACATCAATCCCCAGAATTCCGTGAATTCGGGACACTACACGAATTCCGAAAATTCCGTAAATTCCGTGATTACGGTCAATTCCGCGAATTCTTTGACTTTTGTGCATTCCATAAATTAGGCGTATTTCGTGAATTCCGTAAATTCCATGAATATCTTGAATTTAATGAATTACATAAATTTGACGAATTTCGCAAATTCCTTGATTTTAATGAATTCCTTGAATTTCATAAATTTCCCGAATTTTGCCAATGCCTAGTATTCCTCGAAATCTATGAATTCCTTGAATTCCATTAACTCTCCGAATTTCGTGATTTCCATAAATTTAGCATATTCCAGCAGTTCCATGGATTCCGCGAATTCCTTGATTTTCATGAATTCGTCGAATTCTACAAATGCCTTGAATTCCATAAATTCCATGAATTCTATAAATTTGGTGAGTACTTTGAATTGCATAAATTTGGTGAGTTCTTTTAATTCCATAAATTCCATGAATTCGATCAATTTGGTGAGTTCCTTGAATTCCATGAATTCTGCGAATCCTCTCACTTCTGTGAATTTCAGGAATTCCGCGAATTATTTCATTTCCATGAATTTCACGAATTTCATTATTTTCAATTTTACGTTACGCGTGTATTTTAGAAGTTTTTTAGTAGGGTTATAGAATTCCAAACATTTTTAATAGTGTAGAATCATATAGAATTATTCACAAACCCTCAAAAGTTATTCCAAAAACCCAAAAGGTGATTTTTTCTCATTTTTTTTACATGTGTAATTTCGAAATTTTGATTTATTTTTGGAACACCCTACTCCGTCTTTTTTGCTACATTTAGATTTTTTTTTGACATAAAATTGTACACGTTAAATTTCTGATTTTTTTTAGCTTATTTCGTTTGAGATGAAATAGATTAAATATGTACATAAGGTTTGTTTTTTCATTCCGACGCAATGACTTGTAAATAGGTCATGCTGGCGGAGCTGCTTTTTAATTTCAAGAGCAGAAAAAAAATAATACTTAGTACCAAAATCGCCTGAAATCCAATTTTTGGCAGAAAATTAACCTTTTGTTAAAAATTCATATTTTGGTGTTGAAAATTCGACTATAATTATTTTCGGGTGAAAATGCAATTTTTTTTTAATTCGACTTTTTAGTTTAAAAAATATTTTAAAAATTCTAATTTTTTGTTTCAATTCGACGGTTTTTCATTTAAAATTAAAATCTATTTTTTGTTCAAAATATCGACTGATATATTATTTGTTGAAAATTCATATTTTTATTGAAAATTGAAACGCTTTGTTAGAAAATCATTTATTTGTTTCACAAAAAATGCGTTTTTTTCTTGAACGTTCAACAATTTGGACAAAATTTTGTTTATTTATTTTATGAATAATCTTTATTAGTTGAGAAGTCGTATTTTTTATTGCAAAATTCATCATTTTAATTTAAAATTCATTTCCTTAGTTGAAAATTTAACTATGTAAATATTTTGTTAAAACTTATCGCCCTTCTCAGAAAAATGAACTAATTGTTCAAAAATGCATCTTCTTCATCATAAATTGGATTTTTTTTTATTAAAAGTGCAACTTTTTTATTTGAAATTAATCTGCTCTGGATGAGGATATAACTATTTTATTAAAAATGAGCATTTATAGGTAGAATTGAATGGCTTTTTATTTATAATTAAAAAATTTTTGTGTGCAACATCTACTATTGCACCATTTGTTTAAAATTAATGTTTTATGGTTAAAAAATAAACTACTTTGTGAAAAGATGAACTCCATTTTTAGAAAATAATTTCTTTGTTGATGATTCATAATTTTAATTCAAAATTTATCTCTCTCATTCAAGAATTTACTTTTTTCTTGAAACCCCATATTTTCGGGTTAGAAATTCAATTGATTTACAGAAAATTTCCCTTTTGTTTTGAAATTGCAACAATTTAGATACAACTTTTTCATTCTTGACTGCAAAATCTTATTTTTTTTAAATTCGTGTTTTCGTTTATAAAATTAAATATTTTGTTACAAATTTCATCTCTTGGGTTTAAAATTAGACTATTTTGTTGAAAAATTGGCTTTTTTCTTTTGAAAATTTTTTCTGATAATAAAAAGATTTGTGTATATGTTTAAATTTTTTGAAGTAAAAAAAAACCTTGAATTATATTTATATAAGAAAAGCTTATAATTTAGATTAATTTTGACTATTTTATAATTGAAATTAACTAATATTTATGAACTGAAATATAAAACTTTACAATTTTAATTAAAAATATCCAATTTAGTATTAATTGAATTTTCAATAATTCGACTTGAAACGTTTTTGACTTAAAAATTTTAAAATATGATAGCTTGCAATTTTAACAAATTAAAACAGCGAATACGAATTAATCAAAAATACAAATTTTTCGATTTGAAACGCTCTTATCAATAAATTTTTTATTGTAAATTTGGAATAAAAATGAGTCAATCTCGAATGTTCACAAAAAATCGAATTCAAAAACCAGGTATACAAATGTTCTAAGAAAAAGGTTGATTTTATTTCAAAGAAGACGAATTTTTAAAAATATAATTGAAATTTAAAATAAAAAAGATCAAAAATATATATATTTTTCGGTCAAGAATAAGAGAATTTGATCAAAATTGTTGAAATTTCAAGAGAAAAGGGAAATTTGGTGTATAAAATTGATTTTCTGAAAATTCAATTCTACCAAAAAATTCGAATTTTTAATAAAATAGTTGAATCCTCAACCAAAAAAGATTAATTTCCAACCAACAGTTTCACTTTTAATAGAAAAAATATCAAATTTATGCTGAAGCAGATGCATTTTTGAATAAAAGCGAGAGATTTTCAAAAAATTATACACCTTTAATAAAAAAGACAAAATTTAAATCTAGTTGTTGAATTTTGATCAATTACGAAATTATTTTCAACCGAATAGTTGCATTTTCAATTAAGTAGTTCATTTTCATGACAAGGATGATAAGTATTTAACCAAATATTTTCATAGTTAAATTTTCAACTAAGGAAATGAATTTCAAATTAAAATTATGAATTTTCTATAAAAAATAAGACTTATCAACAAATAAAGATTCTTCGTAAAAGAAATAAATAAAATTTTGTCCAATTTGTTGAATTTCCAGGGAAAAAACAATTTTTTTTAAAACAAAGAAAAGATTTTCCAACAAAGCGCTTCAATTTTTAAGCAAAAAAGATGAATTTGCAAGAAAAAATGTATCAGTCGATATTTTAAATAAAAACTAGGTTTGAATTTTAAATCACGAACAGTCGAATTTAACTAAAAAATAATAATTTAAAAAATATTTCTTAAACTAAAATGACGAATAAAAATATTTTCCATTTTAAACCAAAAATGATTAGAGTCGAATTTTCCACACCAAAATATGATTTTTTGACAAAAGGTTAATTTTCTTTTAAAAAATGGGATTTTAAGCGTGTTTGGCACTAATTATTATTTTTTTCCTGTTTTTGAGTATAAAATTATTTCTCATATTATAATTTTGTTATTTTTATTGTTATAGTAATAATTAATTCAATTTAAAAAATATAATTGTTCAAACAATTCATTATTATTCACAACTATCTTCTCTTAGATATTTTTTAAACAAATTTCTGTTTTTTTTTTTCTAAAATATTTAACTTTAGTTATATAAACATAATAAATAAACAACAGCAAAAATTATTTTTTTAAGAATATTTTATTTTTTCATTTTTCTGAAATAACACTGTTATTTGAATATTCTTCGAATTTTCTATATGGGTCAAATGAAATATAAATTTCCCTTGATGTAGTCACTAAGAGCCTTTTTATTTAAATTTACATTATTATTTATTATTTGTTTCCAACTGAAAAGTTTAAGAAAAGTTTTAGACACTTTTTTGTCTGGTGATTATTTTTTAAATTTTCTTGTAATTTAATTTTTGAACATTCCTGGAAGTCTTCCCATTTTATAAATGATAATTTCTATATAATTCAGCCCAGTTTTAGAAAAAAAACCTCTAACCTTTTTGTAAATTAATGAATTTTTTTGCGTAATAGACCATTTTTCGACAACATTTTTTAGCGTATTTATATACTAAAAAAAAGCTCACTCATATTCAGAACAATTATTAAGCCACAATTGATAAGGATAATTTTGTAAAATACCAAAATCGGACTTTTACAAATCTGCTGTATTTCCAGTTTCGATTTCTGGATCTTGGAGATTTTTTCCCTAGTGCATTTTTGTCACTGCAAAGCTGTCAAATACGTGAAAAAATTATTCTCTTATTTACACAAGATTTATAATTTTTTCACATGGACAAGGATGAATTCATTTGGCATCATGTATTAAAAAATAATTAATTAAAATCTTATTTCCATCAATTCAAAATGAATTACACTTTTTTAGGTTTCTAATACGATACTTTTTTCAGATTTTTTTCGATTTTGTCTAACCGTTATTTAGCAGAAGGATATTTATCAAAATATTATGAAATATCTGAAAATGACGCAAAATTAAATAAAACCGAATTATATTCCTTAGAATGATTTTTTGATTGACAGACAATCATGAAAAATATACCTAATTTTAATGAAATGTTTGTGAAATCAAAAAATCAAAATTTCTTTAATAATTACAAGAGCGATTTCTTTTATTTTAAATGTCAAAATAAAAATGAGGGAAATTAAAAGTTTAGTTTTCAAAGG
>JAWWLR010217609.1:0-13018 GCA_035041075.1 Acraspis erinacei | reverse complement strand
ATTTATTTAATCATTTATCATTATAATACTCAGACAAATTAACATCGCATTCCAACATCATCTTCGTATTCTTTCTAATACGTTTCCATAAAACTATCCCTGAGTTGTACACACCTACCCCTAGTGAGCAGAAAAGTTTTAAAGATGGGAAAACCACCTTGAACACTGTAAAGATTAATTTAGTTGAGGTTTCAAAACGTTTTTGATCAAGAGGGGTAGGTTTATACGAGTTAGTGGTAGTTTTTTTGGAACGTATTATATATCATCCGACATGAAAAAGAGCAAAAAATATATCAACTAACAGTGGTTTCTGAATTTTATTAATTTAATTGATTTTCTCATATATATATATGAGCTATAAATCATCTTTACAGTGTTCAAGGTGGGTTTCCCACTTTTAAAAAGTTTTTGATCAGGAGGTGTAGGTGTGCCGAAGTTAGGGGTAGTTTTTTGGAAAACGTAATATATGTGCTCAGAGAAAAAAAAGCAGAAAAATCTCCCCTAATCGTTCATTTGAAATTATAGTTCTTTTTCTTCTTACGTAACATTTTATATTTTGTACTCAATATATAAAAAATATATCAATTATTTTCACCATAAATCAAATTTCCAGGGCTTTAAAAATATTTAGTAGATATCTAATGTTTTAAAATGATGTCAACTGAATTCCAAGAATTTTAAGTTGTTTTAAAGGGCTACAAAAAAAGCAAAATGTTTAAGGAATTTAAACAGATTTTCAAGACATTTAGGCGTTTGATGAGATCTGAAGGAAGTGCAAAATATTTTACAGGCTAGAAATGTTTCAGGCTATAATTTCAAATTATTTTTAAATATTTCACGGGTTTGAAAAATTACCTAGTACAAATTCAGCGAGAATATCAATTGTCGTGACCCAGACTATTTACATTTTCAAATTTTTGCCTTCTAACTGTTTGAACAACGTTAAGCAAAAGAAGAATTTTTCAGAACTTGAAAATTATAATGGATCAAGGTGGGCTGTAAATTAATTATGCATATTCAGGAACTTGATGCGCTACTTAACATTTTTGAATTATTAATGTTGTGATAAAAATAAAAAAGGTGAAATAAATTAAAATAGAGCAAGACACTGAATCTTTAAATTGCTCAATTTTCCAGAATTTTGTTGTCATATCAATGTTGAACATAAAAAAATATTGAAAACATTTAGGGAAATTTTGAACTTAAAATAATTGAGAATTCTTTTTAAATTTATTTCAAATTTATGAGCTCCAAATAAATTATTTCTTCTCCTAAATAAACTTTACCTAAAAGAACACTCAAATTTCTAAAACTTGGAAATATTATGCAGATTATGAAAAAAAGTAAAATTTGATTTTCCCACGCTCTGTAATAATAAAAAAATTCAACTTATTTCTGCTTCTTGGAATCTTAGGATATTAGTAGAATCATTTAAGATTCTTGTAAGATTCGAAAAACAGTGAATAGTGTTTTCTTTTTTGAATTAAAACGTGAGATTTTATAATTTGACATTTTACCTCTTATTCTAATTTCGCATTATGTTCTTTATGTTTATTTGTTGTAAATGCGATAAAAAAGTGTATCTAAGATTATTACTAATTTTTCTTGCGTGAGAAGAAATGCATGAATAACAAATTTTGTTTCTGATGACATTATTTATAAAAAATTATTGTATTACCTTAAGAAAAATGGTGAAATATATTAATAAAATAATTAATGACCGTTGGAAATTAGTTTGAATAATTGAGAAAATAGTATATTTTCCTGTAATGAAATTATTATTATCTAAAAAGTCAAAATATGATATAGAAAATTTAGAGTTTATCGTTAAAGCCTTAGAAAAATAACTCAATTCTATTATCAATGTATTATTATAGTATTTAAGATTCGCAGAACAATATATTTATTAGTACCTCTTTTGAAAACATTGCGAATAGTTCAATCAAGTTCATTTGTAATATTTATCGACAGAATTAACTTAGAAAAATATTGAATAAAACTTGTATATTTTATTAGGTTCTTTCACATTCATTAAATTACATTATTTTTTTAAATAACCAAAGCTTTGCTTTCAAATTCGAAACATAAATAAAGAACTAAATTCTTTATATTAATTTCTACCAATTTTCTTAATTCAGGGTGTCCACGCAAATTCTGGAAAAATGCCCTGACAATTCGAGGATTTTCTCAGGTATCTGTAGATATTTTTGGCCATGGTTTTTCCTAATACGGATTCATTTAAGTATGGTTAAATTATAATTAAGTAAATTTCTTTAAAGATTGTTAAATATGAAAAAGAGGAAGATGTCTAAAGATTTAAATATGTAGAAGTGGAACTATTTTATATGAAAAATTAAATAACCTTGTTCTTTGAACAAGATCTTTAAAGTCCTAGAAACCAATCTAGGAAAAATATAAAACAACTAAATTGTTGTTCATCTCTATAGGATCAGTTAATTTGGTGTCAAAGAACCGAACAAAACAACAAATAAACTGTTCCGTTAGAGCTGAACTTCAATCTCGTTATTTTATTTTTTCCAGGATTTGAACTTGATATGATTAGCTTTAGAGGATCAATAAAAATTAAGGAGAAGAACAAGAGTTGCGTTCCGAAGGTAGACCATGAAAGGGAGCTGTTTTTCTTTACATTTCATTCTGAGAGCAGAGTTTCATTAAGTGTTTATAAATAATTGATAAAATAATTTTGAAAAAGTGATGGATGGCGTAAATAATAGTCTAGTTGTTCAAAATACTTCTTCCTCGATGAAGTTGTGTTGAAAACTGAAATTTAAGACAACTTCATCGGTTTTTTCAAGGTCTTATAATTCTGAGAAATAATCCCCGTAGTCTAGGTTTTTAAAAAACATCTACCTCAGGGCAATTGTGTTCTGATATGAAATGAAAAACACGCTGAACGGAGCCTGTTAGTATAGGTTTTAAAAATACATCTTCGTTGACCCTTACAAATCTAAGGTGCCTTCTAACTTCATTTCTGGACACAACTTTCTTGAGGAAGATGTATTTTGAATACCTGGACTGCCGGATTTACATCCTAGATCTACGAGACCTTAGAAAAACGGTTAGGGTGAACGAAATTTCAGTTCTGAAGGAATTTTCCTGAAATAAGATGTAATCTGAATAGTTAGACTATTCAAAGTTCGCCATATTCGAGGGCTGTCTGCACATCTAGATGACAAAAGTGAAATTCTCTTTTTCACCGTGCCGGTTTTCTTAGTATAAAGACGTTCGAAAAATGGCTAGGGTAACTTAAATTGAACTTCTGAAGACATATTTATTGGATAAGATGTATTTTGGAAACATTTTTTGATTTTGATCATTATTTCGGTTTAATTTTCGGAAATTCTATACCTTCAAAATTTAGTTAAAGAATATTTTATTTCTATCGTGACCAGAACAAACTCGGGGAAGATGTATTTTAAACACACAAAGTACCCGGTTTACTTATTAGAATGACAAGATCTTCTAAAAATGATCAGGATAGCTAAATTTCAGTTCTATATGCCCTATGGCTGTCAATTGTCGAAGAATATTTCTTTCTGCCAAATTCAAGTTCTGCAAATCGATCCTTGATCGAGATTGGTTGACTTTTGCGCATAAAAATTCACAATATTAATACATATTTAAAATTTCGGGAACTAAGTAAATATTTTTTTTATATCTAATCAACAATTTAATTGCAAACGCTTTTTCATTGAAATTACTATAAAATGTATATACTATAAAATGTAGAAAATTACTGGGTCTTGATGGAGTCATACTTTTTCTAATAAACCTTATAATCTTATTATTTTAAGCAAAGAAAATAATTTCTTTAATCTAAAACTGTCTATACTAAATTACTAAAGTTTCACGCATTGCTAGCGAAATTCTAGAGGTCATCCAGGTAATCACGAGAGCTCCATAGAAAATTATTTATTTGATTAGCCAAATATTTTTTAATTTGGCAGCGAAAATATATAATAATTTCCTTGTGAAAACACCACAAAAAGGCACAATTTTTTCATAGCACGTGATTATGTAACATTCTCACTTTTCTTGAAACAACAAGAAGGAAATACTATGAAATTTGGAAAAAAGCTAAGTCACGTCCACCTACATGACATAATTACAAGTTATATTCTTTGAATATAAAGAGAAGAACATTTAAATAATACATCTATTCCATCTCATTTCATTTACAAAAACCTAAAGATTGACGTATTTTTTTATAACGAAGAAAATTTTATTAAAAAAATGAATTTTTCCTACACTGCATTGCGATATTTCTTTGATAAAAACACATTTTTTTCAATTAAAGACAATTTTTTCTCAGGTACAGTACACATTAGTTTATTAAACAAGATGCTTTAGTTTTTTATGCACATTTTCTGATTTTAAAATATGTTGTCATATTAATGGAAAAATAGATATATTTCACGCTTATTTTTCAATGAAATTTTGCAACATCTAGCATTGAAACAGTCCCACATGATTAAATTATATTTATTCAAATGATCCTTCTCACATATCTCGAGATTGGAAAGAATTATTTATAGCAATTTCAACCAAACTAACTTCGATCATTTCTACTCATTTAACAATAGCATGAAATAAACGTTTATTTATGCATCTTGTTTTTACGTCAACACAGAGATATTTCTAAATTTATTCACTATAAGCGTAAACACAAAGAGCTTTTATAGGTCATGCAGACATTTGTTATACCATTACCGTTACTTGACAAAAATCGAATATATTCGATTTATATACTCTCTTAATTTTTTAATTTTGAGTTTCAATTAAATAAATAATTTTAATATTATAATTTAACGTATTTAAGGAGTAAATTCCCCCTTCATTTAAACTATCGTTAAAATATATAATGCGAATATTGTTTAATTGAAAGTATTATAAAGATTGCATTATGAACGCCTACAGAAAACCTTAAAACTCTATCTATTATTTCCTTATTATCCACTGATGCTATGAAAATTGTAAAAATTAATTAAATAGATACAAAGAGTCGGTCAGGGGATTTCAAAACAAAAATAAAGACATTTTGTATAGGTTTGTTTTTACTGAAAGTTAAATTCCCAAACTGAAATCTGAAAATATATGTCTTCTTCCCATAACTTTGTATATTACAGAAAGTCATTGAAACATTTTAATCTGAGATTGACCAAACTACGTAAAAATTAAATTAAATTCTTGAAACTGTTGGAAAATTTAATGTTTTCGTATTGTAGGTATAGTTTGTTCTCCATATTTATTATTAATATTATTTTCTCACTATATTTCCAGAAATCTATTGTCAACAACAGAATCTTTCTTGTAATTAAATATCATCATGTTTAAAACTTCACAGACCTAGAACGTTGTTCTTTACGTTGTACTTTCTTCTTCTTTTTTTTCATTAATACATGTGTCCACAATAATAATAGCTGGTTGTATTCCGATTTTTTTAATGTTCTCTTACTATAAGAATTCAAAATGAATGATTCTTTTCAGTGTAAATTCAAAAAAATTTATCAATTAAAAAATTTATTTAAAAATTGGTGATTTTAAACTGTTTTTCTGGCAATGTAAACTATTATGCTGAAATCTGTAAAGAATGGTCCACTTCGCAGTGTAGGAAACCGATCAGAATTAACAATTACGTCATCCATTTTAAAATTATTAACAATTGTCAGGAGAATTTTCAGAAGGGGATTCCTTATGATTTCTGAAAATAATAAGATCAATTGGACCTAAAAGGAGAGTTGGATTCAACTCATGTAGTTCTAACAAAAGATAAAAAATTTTATTATTCAAAATTTGATATAGTCATATAATTAAATATACGTTTAGAAAAAAATTTCATTAAATCAATGTGCGGGACTATGACCTTCGTTCAAAATCAGATACTATTGATTTAAATGAAAATTCAACGAAACAAGAATTATTGATTTCGGGCCAGTTAATCAATCGAGGGTATGCTTTAAATAGAAATTACTCCGGTCTATCAATCTAGCACCTTCACAAACGAAATTAACAAATATCTTTGTATCAGAATTTTCGACTTTGTTTCGGCTCTTAAACGCACCAACAACCAATATCCAAAAACCACCCCTACTAAAAATGAAACTACCTCATATGTAAAAATTGAAACTGTGAAAAAAGACACCAGAATTTTGGGCTTATTTTGGGCTCCCGAATGCACGAAGAAATCCAAAAACTACGAGCATTTTCAAAAAACAACCACCTTGCAAAAAAAATTTCAAAACACAAAATGCACCAGATTTTGGGCTTATTTTGGGATCTCAAATGCACCATATAAAAATGCAGAAAAATGTTTGCATTTTTCAAGAGCCCAAAAATCAGAATCAATTTGCAATATAAAATTCTAAAAAATCAGAGGCTCTAGTAACACTCTAAAATTCCAAAACGGATTATTTTTGGACAAAATATTTCGTATTTTCGAGAAGCCCAACAATCAGAGAGTCCATTGACACTAGAAAATTCTCAAAAATATTTCTTTTTGACAAATTCAGATATATGTGGTAGAGAGGGATTGATTTTAGTCGTTAAGTGTTGGAGCCCAAAAATAGAATAGGGTATTTTCGAGAAACCCACAAAACACTGCTCCTTTTTACACTGTAAAATTCTACAAATGATTATTTTCTGAAATTCTCCACAAAATATCACTCCAGAGAATCCACAGAGAATCAGAGACCCCACAGAGTCACTGCCACAGAGAATCACTACACAGAATTACTCCACAGAATCACTTCCACACAGAATCAGAGACTCCACAGAGACTCCACACAGAGACCAATACTTAACGTCTGAAATCAACCCCTCTCTACTACTATGGTCAAAAAATAATCTTTTTGAGACTTCTCCAGTGTCTATGTAGTCTCTGATTTTTGGGCTTCTCGTAAATACCCACTCCGATTTTTGGGCTCCAATCCTTAACTTCTAAAATCAATCCCTCTGTATCACGTAGATATGAATTTGTCAAAAAATAATCTTTTTGAGAATTTTCAGTATCAGTGGAGTCTTTCATTTTTGGACTCTTTGAAATTACCAACTCATACTTTTAGGCTCCAACCCTTAACGTCTAACATCAAGCCCTCTATATCACCTATATACGAATTTACCAAAAAATAATCCTTCTTGGCAATTTTCTAGTGTCAGTGTAGTCTCTGATTTTTGGGCTCCTTGAAAATACCCACTCCGATTTTTGGGCTTCAACCCTTAACGTGTGAAGTCAACCCCTCTTCCACTTAGATATGAAATTGTAAAAAAATTATTTTTGAAAATTTTCCAGTGTCAATAGAGTCTCCGATTTTTGGGCTATTTGAAAATATCCACTCGGATTCTAGGACTTAAACCTTTAATCTCTAAAACTAACCCCTCTCTGCCATTTTTACATATTGGAGGTGCTGGCTTCATTCAAGCCAACACCACCACTCAAAATTCGAATTTTTCGTAAAAAGTAGTGGAGCCCGAAAACCGGCAATGCAGCCCAAAAAGCCCAAAATTCTGAAACAAAGAAAATTTGTAATTTCGTTTGTAGAGGTGCTTGCTTGATATACCTAAATTACTCTCTCCTCATTTGATAAAGATTTGATAGATCGAGAGAAATTATTTACAACGGGAATGTTTTTTGCTTTCGTATGTGCCTCGAACGTTATTTTCGAGATGACAATAAGCTTCTTGCCTTTTCGAAATTAGCCGTAGAATTCCCATTACGTTAAAATTTTGTAGAATAGGGTCAAAGATGCTCCTCAGCCCGAACATAGGCACAGAGAAAACGTAAAGATTTACAACCTTTTGTAAAGGTCACCGGACAGTCGTCAACAAGCCGATGACATCTGCGACTTGGGAAAGCACAGACCTAGGGGAAACTGAAGGTAACGTTGGAAATAACAAGCTGCTGTTTAGCTTTGGGCTAGAGAACTTGTGAGCCGGGCCGCAATTTTTTCTGTTCAAGTTTAATCTGTATTAAACTCGTTCCGATTGAAGAAAACAACTATGCTAAATGTCCCCGAATGTCTGCTTTTCAATGTCGAATCTCAAATTCAGATGTCTATTTCTAAATAAAAAATCTGAGGATTTCCAACTTCTTTTTGCAACTCTTTGTGCTCAGTCGCTATATTTTTATCCACCCTGGATCGGTTGGGTTGAAAATACAATACCTGATTGAATGTTCAAATCTTGTTAAAAATTGATTTATATTTTTGGAATGGGCACTATTTTGTTAAAAAAAATCGTTTTTCCCCTTCTAAATTAATTTATCAAACTGAAAATTGAATTATAAGATTTTTTTTAAAGTTCAAGTATTTTGTTTGATAATTCATCCTTTTTAGTAGAAAATTTGAAAATCGAAAAAAGTTTCAAATGTCCTCGCTGAAAATTCTTCGCTTTACCAAAGAACTTTACCAAGTATTATCATCAGAGACTTAAAGAAATCCATAACTTCTTTTCAAACTAGATGGAGTTATGAATTAAATATGTTTTAATTAATTTTTTTCTGAAAAAATATCTTCACCTTTGCTACGCTGGGAATCGAACCGCAGAACTTCCGATTGCCGCTCGGGTGTATTTCCCTCAAGCTACTCATCAGAGAATAACAGAAATTCTTATCGTATTTTCAGACTCTCTCTTGATATTTCCTCGTACGAAACGTCCTCCTTTATTCACGGCCTTTTAAGCAATATATATTTCACGAATCCAAGCTCTCTTGAATAATTCCAAGTTTCTATTGAAAACTAGAGAATTGCACATCCGTAAACAAATGTGCAAATCGAAAACAAAATGATGTAGAAAAGTCGTGAGTGAGAACCTTGAAGATGCATAACTAATTTATAGCAACCAGGCTGGGTCACGCTAAAAAATTTTGAATAGAGCCTTCTTAATTTTTCTAAAGAGTCAAAAATGTTACACTATCACGTTACTTTAAAAAAATTCACTAATTTTTACTAGTCTTTTACTAATCTTTAGTAGCCCACTTGGCTTTGATTAAATATGTAAAATTCGAACAGTAAATAGTTAGGTTTTAACTTTTTTTCTTTAGAGTGGCAATAATGTATCTTTTATAAAGTTCGCTGAATAATTCCAATTTTATATGGAAAATTAGAGAGATAAACAGAACAAATTAATTCCATGTCAATTATTACTGTAATTATATATTAAACCATTTCCCCGTTCCAGGTAGGGGTGAACCACTCGAGGAGGAAGGGAGTAATGCGGGGGAGATCCTTTTTAGAAGATCAGTCCAACTATTTATATCTTGAAATAAAAAATCTCATCAGATATTAAAAGGAAAGAACACCCTATATTAATATAATGCATGAAAAATTCTTTTGGTTAGAAATTCGATGAAACACAAGAGCACGCACCTGACGCATGTTGAGCTGTTTACTTGGCCTCCAAGATTTTATATGGAACGCAAGCGTCAATTCATAATTAAATTTTAAAAGTAACAATTCCTAATTTCTTTGTGATAAAATTAATTATCCTCATCATATCATAAGCTAAAATCTTTTTGGTGGGACCGTTACTCGTTTGGTAGAAATTGTTTTTATAAAGATTCAGGCAGTCTTCACGCCTCCAACGATATGAAAAACTCATTTTTCGATTGTTTGCAGTTAAGGATATTTTTCCAATTGACATCAGGCATGTTTTTTCACAAAAGCTTGCAAGATTCCACCTAATTAGTCACATAGAGAGAGGCTGAAAAACATCATTGATGTAAAAATAGGAATTTCGTACAAACAAGTATTAACTGGTCAAGACGCAAAGTAAACGACTGTGTTTATAAAAAATACTTTGTTTGATAAACTCCCTAAAATTGTAATTATGCAAAAAACATGTACTCTAAAGAAAAAAATCAATTTATTTTCAAAAATGAATTATTTTCTTCCTTATCTAGTTTGTCTTTTTAACTAATAGCTTCAAAATATTCAATATCAAAGTGCAAGGGATTCGTTCTATTTTTGCCCTATTTTGCTAATATCTTCGTAAAAAAGAATTATTTGCTATGTAAGTGTATTTGAAAATTGGTTTTTATTTTTTAATTACTATTTAATGAAAAAGTAAAATGATAATAATTATGATTAATTTCAAAGATATTATTCTATGTATTAGTTCCATTGTTTTCCCCTCAGCTTTCACCGAAGTGAAGGTAGTTGATGGTTGAAGTAAAAATACCTAATTGAAAGTATTGAATTGAAGGACGAAGAGGCAAAAGGTTTGAACGTCTCATTCATGAGATAAATTTATTTCGAGAGAAAACGATTTTGAAAAGTCGGCGCTTTAGCGTTTTTGTACCGTGCTCTTCGTGCGATATCTCATGTTTATAAAAAACACTTAAATTATACGTTTATTTTGCTGTAATTTTTATTTTTTAAAGTAAGTTTTATTAATAATTAAATCGGACAATTGTAAAAAACTTATATTTAGAAATAATTATTAATGGTAAAATATATTTGTATGAATATATTAGGTTAAAAATAATTTTTCTGATAACTCTTTATGACATAAAAAATCTCTGTGCTAAAATACATTTGTACTGACAAATTTTGTTATTTCATAGAGTTATTAAAGAAATACATTTTTAACTAAATGGCTTCATACAGATATTATTTACTTTGGCAAATTATTCTCAAATATAATGTTTTGACGATTCTTCGATTCAATTAATCACCGCACGAGTCCAATTTTAATGAAAATTTTGGAAATTCTTAAGAGATGAATAGCGAAATTAACAGTTTTTTTGTATAATAATAGTGATTATTTTAAGTATAATGGTGCTTTTTTTTGCTGCCACTTTCTCCACGGAACAATATTATAAGGAAATATATCTTAATTTTTACACGAACTTTACAGTGAATGTATCATACATTAGGACATGCGGGAAAAGTGGAACTTTTTGTGTACTGAAAAAATACACAATTCAGAAAATGTCACAGCCCTTTGGTGCAAACGATATCTTTCAGAAGCAAACTAGACTTTCTCTTGTTTGTAAAACAGACACGATGTATGCTCATGTGGGGTAATTTTGGAAATTTTATTTTCATTTTACTAGAAATTTAAAAACTTCTGGGTAATTACGAAAATTTATAATTTACAAAATTCTGAAAAATTTCAAATATTTTTATCAGAACTTAAAAAATATCGAAAGATTTGGGAGAATTTAATGTATTTTTAATTAAATGAAATTTTCCAAAAGTTTAAAAATTTGGATCATTTTATATTTCTTAAATCATCAAAATTAATAAAAAATTTCAAAATTATAGAAATATTTTCCACCATTTTTTAGATTTTCTCAAATTTTTAGAGATTTGTAATTTTTTTATTTATTTTTACGTCACGGCCCATGTTGCTTATACAATCACCTTAATTTAAAATGAGGAACTCGGTATTAATGTAGGCAGAAAAATATTTTTATTTTAATACTATTTATTATACACTACCAAGAGTACAGGAAAATTATCGTAGAACACAAAAAAGTTAACGCACTTTAATAATTAAACACTCCCGAAATTTATTGGGCGAAAATACAACATAAATTTATCTCGAAATAAAACAAAATTTCACTGGATAACTCAGACCTTTGTCCAATATGCAATCTCAGAGAAAATTAAAACAATTATTCGAAAAACGCCTTTTCAGTTGCGAAGGGTCGGAGCATCTCAAAAGAATATACCTACATGTTGCCTTTAAAACGAACTTCGAAGAAACATGATTAGGTTAAAATCAGAATTTAAACTGACTTTTGGAACTTGAGAATTTTATAATGTTTGCGTAAAATAAGTGATAATTATTTATGAAACATAAAGATCATCGACTGGGTATGAACCACAGGGTGGAAATCAATGTTATGGTGAAAAACAGCAATTAAGAATTGTCATCGCACGTCCCAACGATTCTCTCAAATTATTCTCAAGTTCCTTTTGATAAAATTAAATAAAATATAGTTATTATAAGGATAACAAACATGGAAAACGAATGTTATTAATAGGTTTCACACATACCCATACATACTCGCAAGCAAGGCAAACGCTCGATTATTAAATTATTTAAATATCCTTCTGCGTCCCTCATCCTAAGACATATCAAGAAGGATGTGTAACCTCGAGACAGCTTGGGACATACCATCACAACAAATCTTGAGAATTGACAAAAAAAAATTAAAAAGCTTACAAAGTTTGAAAAACATTTCAATTTTTTGTTAATTTAATTAATTTTAAGAATGTTTGAAACTTTAAAAATGTTTGAAATTTTGTATAACCTTAGATAATCCTGTTAATTAAAAAGAATTTTTAAATTATGTGAAATTTTTTTAAACTTTTGATAGTATTGCAAATTTTGAAATTTTATAATTTTATTTGAAGTTCCAAAAATTCTTGAAATTTTGCAAACTACATATGAAAATCATTTAAATTTGGAAAATATTTAAAATTTCTTGAAAACATTGGTAGAGGAGGTTACAAAGACTTAATTAACCTGTTTTTTAAATAAAATAATTTTTTAAATTTTGTTTGCAACAATTTTTTTCAAATAATTTCTTTAAGATTTTATTATGACCTAATTGCCGTTCTAATAGGTTATATGAAACCTTTATTTGTAGGTACTCAGCGCCTACTATATTACACTCTACTTCCAGTTAAGTCAAACCTTAGTTATGCAACGGCGGATCCAAAAACTAAATACTTAGTAATATATTTATATTTGTTGATACTATATGGAATTTAAGGGACCACCCAGTTATTTCACAGTTAGGGTTGAGCTGGCATCCCCTCCATTTAGCAACACGTGACACTTAGAAGCACAGGCACAGATACGCACGGCACACGTATACAGCACACTCCTTCGTCTTCTCCACCCCAACAGACATTGGTGGGGATAAGGGGAATTTGAAATAATAGAATGTTTCCATTTCAAAGGCTTTGACATAAGGATGTACGTCCGCCATAAAACGAAATCTAAAAAAATTTTCTTTCCATCAAAAATTAAAAATATAAAGCATAAT
>JAWWLR010217590.1:0-13020 GCA_035041075.1 Acraspis erinacei | reverse complement strand
TTCTACTTTTTTGTTGAAAATTTAACTATTTCGTATGAAGTTTAATTTTTGTTTAAAATTTATGTTTCGTTTGTTGAAAAATGAACTGAAATCTTTCCTGGATTGAAGCTCAACTTTACAACAAAATTTTTAAGGTTTTTATTGAAAATTCATCTTTTTGTCGAGAAAATTCGTAATTTGGCTTAAGCGTTCAACAATTTAGATAAACTTTTTTTTTTCTTAAATAAGAAATCTTTATTTGAAGAAAAAGCTTCTTTTTGGTTTTGAAAATTCTTTTTTGCTCTTGCATCAATTTTATATTTTTTATTAAAATTTCAACTATAACACATTTTTGTTGGAAAATTATCTTTTGAGATTGAAAATTCAACTATTATGTTCAAAATTAAATTATTTCATTTCAAATTCAAATATTTTATTAAGCAGTCATCTTTAATAGTTGAAAATACATTTTTATTAATAATAAATTAATAAATTGGAAATTTTTTAATTTATATCTAAAATGATCTTTTATTCCGCTTCTAAAAAGAAAATTCTGCATCACTCATAGTATGACAAATTTATATTGTCTAAAATAAATGTTTAGGGAATCGTAGAATAAAAATAGTTTGTTCATTATTACATTTCTTTGTTATAAACAAACTTTATGAACAAATTATCAAATAGTCTTATTATCAATAAAAAAATTCTGTTTGCTAAAAGTGCTTCATATTAATGTAGGAATGACATATAATTAAAAAAATAATTGAAAAGTTGATAATAACCATTGTGATAAACAATTCTTGTGGCCAAATATTAAAATTTGAGATTTTTCAAATCATAATTTCCATCAATCAGCAGAACTACTTCAGGTATTCCTTAAAATAATACATGTTTATGAAAATTTGATCAAATATAACAAGGTTCATTTTTATAAACAAATTAGCTGTTTTACGAATGATTCCTAGTCACAAAAGTATTTGAGAATTTAACAATAACCATTGTTATAAATAATTCTCGTCGCAAAATATTCAAATTTCAGGTTTTATCAAGTTTTAATTTTCTTTAATCGCTAGAATGGCTACTGATATTCCTAGAAAATTATAAAATTTCATAAAACCTTAAGTTTAAATATTTTGTCAAAAGAATTGTTAATAACATTGGTTATTGGTAATTTTTCTAATATTTTTGTGACTAGTAGTCTATTGTCTAATAGCTTAAAGCACTTGCAGGTCCAGAAAAGATTTTTTCTATGGGAAAGGGCCAAAATGTGGAATTTGTTTATCTAATGCATTTATAAAATTTTAAATTGTTATATTTGATCAAATTTTATTAAATATTTATTATTTTAAGGAATACCTGAAGTCTTTCTGGCAATTAAAGGAAATTATAATTTGAAAAAATCTGAAATTTTAATATTTTGTCACATTTTCGACAAAATTGCTTTGGTTTAACACTTACGTCAGATCGAATGATTTTTAGCTTTTTTTTTAAATCACAAACGTTCACTTCAATTTCAAGGTCAACCAATGTATCTTCTTCCTGACAAAAACAAATGGTATCTCAATTATATGAACAACTACTATGAAATCTGGACGCATCCCGATGGATCACCGAAGGATATACTTCTTTATCCTAGAGACCGAATGCGAACGGCTACAAGACGCCTCTCAAATACTTCACACATGGAAATACATTATGGTAATTTACACTTTATGGTGTGGACAAAAACGGGAGGTAGGGAGAACGGCAAAATCGTGGGAGCTCAATTACTGCCGCCTGCAGAAACCTCACACACTCAGCATCCTGCCGGAACCTCACACAGTTAAGGGCATTTGTGCGCGGACAGCACACGGATAGATGACCATTTGCAATATACGACTATAGTATATGCTCTGGAGAACAGATTCTTAAAATTTCATATAATTTAGAAGAAAATTTACTGCAATTACACCGAAAAAAAGATCTGAATCAATATGAGTTAATCTAAAATATAATAAATTTATTATTTATTAATTTTTACCAAGCTGCTTTGTTCAAGAATTTAGTAATAATAAGAATGTAAATTGTGCAATATTTTTGGGACGTGTGCTCCTAGATCAAATAAAAATTTAAAAAATAGTCCTATTTTTAGCGTAATATTAAGGTTGTTCAACGGCGAAAGTCAACTTATGATTCAAATAGTAAAATGATAATAGTTCAAGTGTCTGGACTAATACACCACTAAGAGCCAATCGCTTTTTTCTAAATTACGAAGTTCCTAAATTTTCAAAATCTGCATCTGATTTTATCCGAAGCAGATTTTCTGTATTTCCAGTTTTATCAATCCCTACGCGGAGATAAGTTTGATAGAATCATTCACCCGACATGTTCAGTTCTCGGGCCAATCACACAGTAAACAGCGCTACTTGTAACTGATAGAATGGCTCCACTGATTCGGGAGAACCATTATCCCGAACAGGCCTAACTGTTTAAGCCACAGTGTAATCAAGCCTGTCCGCAGACGCAGCGCTTGTAGCACAGTTTCACAGTTTCGCACTTACGAAGTTAAAGAAAATATAAGAACCGCGTTTCGAAGCGACTAGTCTCCGTAAGTTTGGGGTAACTAGTGCCCCAAATCTGGAGCTCACACCACATCAAACCGAATTGCAGCAACTCTCTCGCCGCTAGCGCGACGGTTTTAGCTGTAGCTTCACTCCGTGTACCGAATGAAAAGGATTGCAAATTCATAGTATTGGCAGACATCAGTTTGAAATATTCAGTTCAGAAAATTTTAAAATTAGGAAAATTTAAATGATGAATTCTCTTTATAAATTGTTATAATCTTCAGATACCTTGTAAGGGGCCGTACTTAATTTCAGCGATGTTTGACTCGCATTTTGACCTGCTACGGTTACCCAACCCCCTCCCCCATTTCATCCAGCGCGTTACCCCTAACTTGCTTTTCCTCGCCTAAGATTATATCTTAGAAGGCTGGCGCACCTGAAATAACTAAACTGGACATTGTAAACAGAAATAGTACATTTCAATTTCTTGATTCCCGACAATTAAATTAAGCTGTTTTCCATTTTGGCTCCTCTTTAGAAATTTCACATGGAGTTTATTACGCTAAAATTCGAAGATTTCAAAAAATCTTGGACAAAAATGAAAAGGCTTGTGCTCATTAGGTTGTAAATAAGTTATGTCGTCAAGTTGTAAAAAGTTGTAAAGATATTGTTTTTAATTTATCTGTTTAATTTTAAAATCCATCTACTTTCGGAGAAATTGCATTTTTCTTGATTAAAAATCAACTTTATTCGTGCAATATTCGTCTTTTTACTTCGAATATTTATTTCTTTTAGTAAAAAGTTGATATTTTTTGGTTAAGGAGGCATTTGTTTGTTTCAAATTGATCTGTTTTGCTGGAAAATTGTACTATTTTGTTAAAAATTCCTTCTTTTTTAATATAACAAATTAATTTTTTTTCGACTCAAAATTTATTCGACTTTTTTGTTAGAAGAAAACTCTTTGTGGTTGGATTGAAAATTAATCTCCTTGCATGAAAATTCAATTTATTAGTTACAAATTAATTTGGTTGCAAATTTAAATATTTTTAGTTGAGAATTCCTCAAAATTGATTGTTAAACTTAAAAGTTTATCTATTTTGGTTTTACTTGAAGTTATTTTTTAGTTAAAGATTCGTGTATTTAAAAGCCTTGTTTTTTGGTAGAAGATTATTCTTGTTGGTGGAAACTTAAAAAAAATATTTATACTCAACTATTTGGTTAAAAACTAAACTTTTTTTTTGAAATTTAAATTTACATTTTCATTGAGAATTCATATTTCCGGGTAGAAAATTGGACTATTTTGTAGAAACTCCGTCATTGATCTTCAAAGTATTTAAAAAAATTTTTAAAGATATTTACAGAACTGTCAAAAAAATAATCTGAAAGATTTTCACGAATTTTTTAAAATTTTGCGTTATCTTCAGAGAATAATTTAGATGATTTCAAAAGATTGTCAAAATTTTAAACAAAAATTAAAAACTTGTAAGGTATTTTTTTGCAGGATTGATTAAGAGTCTTATGAAAAATTCAAATAAATGTAAGGGATATTTAGAAATTTAAAAAATTCAAAAATAATTTAACAATTGAAAAGATTCCAACAAAAATTTTAACGAATGTGTATATTTTTCAAGATTTCAAAACAAAATTTTGAAGCTATTTAAGGATTTTTAAAGTCTGAAGGTAATGAAAAAATTTTCCTTAGATTTCTAAGCAAATGTTCAATGATTCTTTTCTTCCAAAAATTATTTTTCACAGAATACTTAAAAAGAGTTTAAAACAAAAAAATGTGTAAGAATAAATAAAAATTGAACAGTTATTGCTTTAGAATAAATTAGATTAGGCTAAAAGATATTTAGAATTATTGAAGAGTTTCAAAAATTATTTCAAAAAGATTCCAAAAATTGTTTAACAAAATATATATTTTTGAAGATCTTTAAATAAGAATTTGATGTTTTTAAATGATTTTTTAAGTAAGTAACCAAAAATTTGTATTTGTTTATCTAAAATGTTCATAAACATTAACATTTTTATATTTCACCTATTATTATCGAAGATATATTATTTTTATTAAGATTTGCAATACTTGAAAAAATTAAGGGAAATAGAACCTTCAAATAATTAAAATTAAAATATTTTGTTACAAGACACTATTTACAATAATGGTTCTTCTATACTTTTCAATTATTTTTATGATTAAACATAATTCTTATATTACTACGTGCATTGAATCAGCCTAATTGCACAATATTTTGAAATTCAAAGTCATAAGGTTAATGAATATTTGACTGAAAACGTTAAGAAAGTGAATAATATGTAAAATAGCAACATTAGTCAATTTTTAAATTACTGCCGTCCAAAGTTTATAAATTTCAAATTCTGTTTGGGTGAAACTCAGTAAAATTTCTCTAGAATCTTTAGATGGTAAAATTATTTTAGTTCAAATTAAAAGCATTAATAGTTCAGTCATTTTCAATTTATAGAAAATATTCCAAGATGAATTATTCCAGATTGACACATAAAAATTGCAGTCATCTCACATTCAAATGGTGCCATTTTAATCTTGTAATACTTCTAAATAAATTGTTTCATAAACGGAATTTAACAGTATTGCAGATAAAAATTTTAAATTTTTAAATTTATTAATTTATTTTAAACAAAAAATATCTTTTCTGCTATAAAAGGTGCCTTTTTTTGACAAAGTGCTTGAATTTTCAACAAAATAATTAAATTTTTAACATAATAATTTAATATTCAACCTAAAAAGATAAAATTCCAACAAAAAAGTTTCATAGTTTATATTTCAATAAAAAAATATTACATTTATACAAGTAATCTTATAAACCAAAAATATGAATTTTCAAATAATAAATATTTTTCACTTAAGAAGAAAATATAAGTTTATCTAAATTTTTGAACTTTCAAGCCAAAAGACGAATTTTCAAACAAGGAATATGGCTTTTCAGCAAAAAATTAATTTTCCTCGAAACTGTTGCATTTTTACTAGAAAATATCAATCTTTAAAAAGTGGGAAAAAATTAATAAAGATTATTTAAAAAGAAAATAGTTAAAATTTCAACCACAGAGAGGAATTTTCAACTAAAAATATAAATCTTAAAATCAAAGATTTATTATCAAAGTGATACAATCAAATCTTTCGAACAAAATTGTTGAAGAATCATTTTTTAACCAAAAGTGGCATTTAAAAAAAATGGCTGAACTTCCTGTTAAAAAAAATTTCAGTTGACTTTTCTCGAACAAAATATGCATTTTGAGCAAGAAATAAGTTTCTGCGAAAAAAATTAAATTTTTAATCTAAAAAGATGAATGTTTAACCAAAAAAAATGACTTTATAACAAAATTGTTGAATTCTCTACCAGAAAGTTGCATTTTCATCGAAAAAATATGAAATTTCACTTAAAGCAGATAAAAGTTACATTTTAAAAAACTTTTTTTTTAATTAGTGGATTTTTAATCCAGCAAGGATTTCAATTCTCTTTTTAACATCAAATTATTAAATTTAAACAAAAATTAAAATTTTCTACTGAATAGTTAAATTTTCAAAAATACAGAAGAAGTTTCCACGAAAAAGCATGTTTTTTAAACAAAATTGTTGAATTTTCAAACTAAGAGTTTCATTTTCATCCAAGAAAGACATAATTTCTGCTAAAGCAGGTAACTTTTTAAATTAAAAAGACAAACGTAAAAAATCCGTAAAAAATCTGTAAAAAATCGTAACAAAATGTCTCGACCGCCCCCCCTCTTCAACTCATATCAGTCAAAAATTTACAAAAAATATATAACCAAAATTGTCGTCCCTTCCAGCCTCATAAAAATGTTCAAAAATGTTCTTCTTCCCATTGAAAAACTTTAAACCCAACGTTTCCTTCTTTTCTACTCGATAAAAATTTCCAAAATAAAAATGACCCTTTCCCAATTCCGAGAATATTGTAAAGTAAAATGTACGCCCTTTCCTATAAAAAATAATACAAGGAATTTACCTCTTCCAAATCAGTAAAAAATTGAAAACCAGAATTTCCTCCATTCCAAATTTTCTCTAATCAAATTTTCTCCTTTCCAACTCAATGAAAGTGATGAAGAACAAAGAAGTGTGCCGTTTAAAAAACTTAAAAATAAACATATCTTCTCTTTTAACTCGATTAAATCTAAATTTCCTTATTTTTAAATCGATATAAATTTGGAAAATTGACAATTTTCTCTTTTTTCAAAGCAGAAAAAAAAATATTAAGCTTAACTTAACTAAGGTAACATAATAAAAATTATATTCTTGGACTCTTACAATACAAGAAAAAAATACAACCAAATTTTTCGTTCCTGCCAGCATTATAAAATGTTAAAAAATCTTCCTTTCTCCATTAAAAAAAATTGAAACCAACATTCACTTCCTTCCCCCTTCATCAAAATCTTGAAAAAAATGACACTTTCCCAATTCCGAAAAAATTGATAAGCGAAATTTAAGCCCTTTCAAACAAATAATAATTCGAAAAATGTATCTCTTCCAATTCAGAAAAAAATGGAAACCTGAATTTTTACCTTTGGAAATAAATACAAATTTTAAAAGTAAAATGTGTCACTATGCCAATTCCATAAGAAAATTGAAAACCAGAACTTCCAACTCAATCAATAAAAAGGTTAAAAAGGAAAAAATGTCACTCTTCAAATTCCTAAAAACAAACAAATTAAAAAATGCTTTGATGTTGATAAAAGTCATTTTTGTCCATTTCAAGAGCCCTCAAAGAGAAAACAACTTCTTTTAAAATAGTTTCAATTATAAATAAAACACTTTTTAGAGTTTTATCGTCTATAAGTAATGGAACTTAATATAGTATAATATATAAATATATAATAATAGAACTTCAAGATGTCTTAGTTGCTCTAAAATTAGATAAATAAAGTTAAACATTTTTGAAGAAAAACTCTCATTTCTATTTAAAAAATATAAACGAAGAATTATTGGGTTTTCTCTCACAATAAATTGTTGTTTTTCACTGTTTTTCGTATGTCGAAAATTTTGTTTGTATTATTCGTTACTCATAAAATTTAATATGATAATATTTATAACATTCTTATCCATACTTTCAGTTTAAAAAAATGTTCGATTTTCTTTGAGGTTACTTTAAAGATCAGTTTTAAAAATATAATTGAATTATTGACAATAATAATATTAATAATACTCCATACATAAATTTTGGATTTAAACTTTAATAAGAGAAGGCGAATGTATACAATTTTCAACTTCATTAAATTATGAGATCGTATTTTTTAACATTTGTAAGCAGACTACGTCATTTGCACCAAGGTTTTGTGCTTGAAAGTTATTTATCTTCAAAACGATGGAAGTAGAATTATTTACACACCTAATCTATTTTACCTTCCTTTATTCACGTCTCGTGCCAACGCTCAATTAAAATATAGTCTACCACTTTCTAGGAGCAATAATTTAAAACAAAATGGAAGCGAAGAAAACGACAAAAAATTAGATTCTAACAGTTCGGCAAATTGTATTGCAGTTCTCAGTCAATCCTAAATATATATATATATATATATATATATATATATAATTTGTTTTTAAATATATGTTCCGCATAATAATTAATGTAAATATTCCACGAATTCAGGGAAATCGAAGAATTCAAGGAAATCAAATCATGTAAATAATTCGAAGAATTAAAAAAATTCTAACATTTCAGGAATCCAAAGGACTCAAGGAATTCGAATAATTCAAGCAATTCAAATAATTCAAGGAATTTAAACAATTCAAAGAATTCAAATATTTCAAGAGATACGAATATTGTAAGGAATTAAGAAAAATCGGAGAAATTTATACTTTTATAGAACTGAAGTACATAAAATTCTCTAAAAGTATAAATTTCTCCGAATTTTCTTAGTATTCATTGAAAAAATTCAGTAATTTGGGATATGAAGGATTTCACAGAATTTAAGGAATTTGCAGGATTCAGGGAATTAATCTAATTAGCTGAATTTAATAAATTCTCTAAATTACATAAATTCAGTATTTTTGGACCAACTGAAAAATCCTGAAAAATTAAATTCCCGAATAATAAAATTTGCTAATAATAAAATTACCGAAAAATAAGATGACCGAATTGGAAAACTCCCGCATATTAAAATTGCCGAAAAATAAAAATAACGAATTGGAAAATTCTCGAATAATAAAATTCTAGAATAGGAAAATTCCCGAATTGGAAAATTTCCGAATGATAAAATTCACGACAGTTTATAATATTACCGAATTAGAAAATTCCCGAATAATAAAATTCCCGCCATTTAATAATATTACCGAATTGTAAAATTCCCGAATAATGAAATTACCGAAAGAAATTGTGGAATTATAAAATATCTGAATTGGAAAATTCCATAATAATAAAATTTTCGAATAATAAAATGAACGAAAAATAAAATTAGCAAATTGGAAAATTCCCGCATATTATAATTGCAGTAAAATAAAAATACCGAATTGGAAAATTCTAGGTTAATAAAATTCTCGAATAATAAAATTCCCGAACTATAAAATTAACGAATGATAAAATTCACGACAGTTTATAATACTAACGAATTAGAAAAATCCCGGCATTTAATAATATTAAGGAATTGGAAGATTCCCGAATAATAAAATTGCCGACAGAAAATTGTCCAATTATTATAAAATATCCGAATTGGAAAATTCCCGAATTTAAACAATTACAATTTTTCCATAAATAAGTTTGATTGATTACAAAAAATGAAATTTTTATTTTCTTTAATAACGCTTAATGTTCAAATATTCGAAAATTATTGTTTGAATTTAAAATAACAATAATTCTTAATCAAATATTTCTGAATGACACATTTTTTCTGCATTGTATTCAAAACAATACGAAAAACGTTCGAAAAAATCGAATTTTAAATTTACATATATTTTTTCAGAAGCCGATTTATGGTACGATGAAAACAGAGGGTGACTTTTTTGGGTTCGAGTGGCAAATTTTCTCAAATTTAACTCAATACCTGCAAGCCGAATTCTCATTTTTCAAACTTGAAAATTTTATTTTTTTACACCTCCTAAATTTGACCAAATTTTCAACTTTAACCCCAAAAAAATCACCCATTGTTTTGATCATACTTTAAAACAATTTTCAAACAAATATGTATAAAATTGAAATTCAATTTTGGCGAACGCTTTTGGTATATTCTTAAATACTAGGCAAATAAAAAACTTCTTCATCCAGAAATATTTTATTTAAAATTGTTGTTATTTTAAATTCAAACAATAATTTTGAAAATTTTGAACATTAAAAATAATTTAAAAAATCATTTTTATTATTGCAAAATTGTAAATTATAAATTATAACAACAAAAAGGCTTCTTGCCAATCAGAAAGCTATTTGACATAACAAATTTCCGCCGTTCTAACTAAAAAAAATTTTTAAGATACAAAACTTTCCCACCTTCAACTTAATAAAAGTTAAAAAAAATATTGTTCTTTCAGTTCAGGGAAAAATTAAAAACCAAAATTTTGATTGTTTCTCTTGAAATTGGCATCGTGAAATTTAAATGTTTTTTCGTATATGAATACTTTTGAGTTCATTTTTTAAAATTCTTGGTCATTTTAAATTTATAATAAGTATTCATTATGTTATTCATATATCAAAATTCAACACTTTCGTCTACAATTTAAAAACCCTTTTGGATATTTTAAAAATTAAAAATTAAAATTTAAAAATTAAAAATTAAATATAAATCTGTTAATCTGGACTTATTTTTCAAATAAAATAAACTTTATAAAACTTCAATTGGATGTTCTAAATTCCACTGATTAATATAAGGCCTTCGAATTGAAACAGTTGAAATTTCAACATTAAAATTGATTAATTTGCAATAGATTCGAAATCTTCTTATGAAGTCAAATATTGTTCAATTTTTAACAACAGTTCTACAGTTACTAAAAACATTTCCTATACAATATTTGCAAATTCAAACGATTTATATTTTTAATTGTTCAAGTATTTAAAACTGCACTTTGAAATTGTAAAAATTGAAAATATACGCTAAAAATGAGGCCTTAAAGGAAAAAAATAATGTAAAGGATTGCAGAATTACTTTTGAAAACTGAATGATAAATTCCACATAATTTTTCGATTTTCCTGAACTAGTGACCATAAAGAAAATATAATCAATAATAGACCATGAATAATAATTTAAATTCAGGCAGATGAGTAATTATAATTTTAAAAAGTATATTTTCCAATTCGGAGCTTTTATTTTACGAGCTGGTGAAGCTTTATGAGCATTGTGATATTTATTGCACAATTTTAATGATTATTAGCACATAAATTTTCTGAATGGTTTCATATGATCTAATTAAACAGCAGCTGATGAACAAAGCAAATGCATATAAATGAGATATGAAGCATATAAAAAGATTAATATTATGTTTTTGGATGCTGATCGAAACTGCATTTTCCAATATTTTAAATTATTTATTGAAGAATATTATGACATGCTCTGAAGGACATTTGTAATTTTTGAGTTCAGAATTTTTAGGCTTCTTGTAAATTGCTGTCCAATAGGCAGTCAAACTTAATTTTCTTTCCACTAATCTCTATATCATTTTAGTATTAGGATTAGATTTATTTAAATAAAAGAAAAAAACGAAAAAAGCAAAGCCAAGTAAAAAAATGAAACAAAACAAAATCAAACGAAGAAAGGAAAAGCGAAGAAAAGCAACGCAAAACAAAGCGAAGTAAGGCAAAGAAATGAAAATAAAGGAAAACTAAGTAAAGCGAAGCAAAAAAAACTACAAAAAAGAAAAAGCATCTAGATTTCCTAGTAAACCTAATCTACGTGTCAGATTCAACTTTCAGGTTTACTCAATAATAACAATAATAATAATAATAATATATTTCCGGAAAAGGAAGGATAAGTGTGCTACGTGTCAAATTTACATTTCTATCTATTAATCTCTATCTCATCTTTATATTCGGTTCACATGTGAAATAAGAAACCAAGAAAAGCAATGAAAAACAACACAAAAGAAAAAAAGCAAAGAAAACTAGAGAAAAGCAAAGCAAAACAAAAAAATCTGTTCACTGAGCGGGCATATCCGCATCTTGCGCTTCACGTGCAACTGGAGAATTTGAGAGCGCCAAGGGCGCTCAACTGTCGTTTCACGCGCTTCGCGCTAAATGATGTATTTATCTCGCGCTACGCGCTCGGTCCTTTTATTTTTTCAAAATTTATACATAAAACTTTTAAAACTAAATATCAAAACATCGACAACAGTTATGTGGTGATTGTGAATTCTCTTTCCTTAAAGCTTATTCAGCTTTAGCGAACACAATCTCATCACGTATCTCGTGCTTCACACTAGATTTTGTCGAAAATTTTAACTTTTATTTATTTTTTTTTATTTTTCTTACAAAAAAAACTACGCGCCACATAAAAAACTTATTCATGACATTTTATTATTTATTATCCAATAAAAATGTGAATTTTCGATTTTTCAAGATAATTCCAACTGTGCGTTTATGGTATAATCTTGTAGAATTTTCAAAAAGTAACGATGTTCTTCTTTTGAATTTTTTTATATCATGCGTTGATTGAATTAAAATATATTTGTCTCGCCCTCACGCTCGATAATATATTTGTCGGACGTTTCGCGTTCCATGATGTATTTGTCTCGCGCTTCGGGCTCGATGCTCTATTCACCTCGTGCTACACACTCGGTCTTTCTATTAACCACACACTAACTTGTGCGCAACCCTTTTAAAATTAAAGGTCAAAGCATAGACAATTTTAATTTGGTGATTGTGAATTCTCTTTTTGTAAAGCTCCTTCGGCTTTAACAAACCCATTCTCATCACGTTTCTCATGCTTCGCACTTGATTTCGTCGAAAATGCTAATTTTTCTACATTATATTTAAATTCTACTATAAGAAATGTATATTATATTTATTTATGTACCTCGGTCAGGGGCTCTTTATTTTTTTTATTAAAACAATTTTTATTAAAACAATTCGTCTGTTTTGGTAAAAAAATTGATCTATTTGCTACAAAGTTTTTCTTTTATAGTTTTAAATTCAATTTTTAGGTTCAGAATTCCTGAATTTTCTTAGAAATTCATGTGCTTTGCTAGGAAGTAAAATCTTTTTGTTTAAAATTCATCTTTTTTAGTTGAAAATTAAATTTTTAAGTTGAGAATTTTTTTATTCCGTCAAAAATTCGTTTTTCTCAGTAGAAAATTAATATTTTTGTTTCAAAATACATTTTTTGGTTAAGAATTGAAAAACTAGATTTTAAAGTTTAATTAATCTTTTTGTTTCAAAATTCATCTTTGTCGGATGAAAATATGACTTTTTATTTGAGAATTCTTGAATTTTATGGAAAATTTTTATGTTTTTGATATTAAATTAATCTTTTGTTTGCAAAAGTATCTTTTTGGTTGAAAATTCAACTTTTTGCGTAGTTCTTGAATTTTGTT
>JAWWLR010217585.1:0-13023 GCA_035041075.1 Acraspis erinacei | reverse complement strand
TCGCGATTCGCATCGCTCGCTCTGGTTTGTTTACAAACCAGCCGTTGGAACCTGGACGTCATCCCCCTGGCTACGGTGTGCCCGGGAGTCTCTTTTAGTCACAAACCAGGATTCCCCCTGATTCGTAGTGTCAAGTGTTTTAGCCGAATCGCCCGGTGGCAGGTTGTGTTTGTTTTTTAGTAAATTGCTTATTTACACGAGCCTCGTGGTTTCCGGGTTATGAAAAGATACACAAAAAATAACAAAAGTGTTCAGTGTTTATAAGTGTGGAATAACTGACCCAGAGTCTGACGCTTTGTGTTGATTATGGTGACTCCAGGATTTTAACCTAAAAATCAGGTGACAGTTCATTATATAATTTTTGAAGTTACTTGAATTGTTCAGCTACACGAGTACAACTCACTCCCGCCAAATAATCCTTACTGTTCGCAGACAGCACCTAAAAAGGCGATTCTGTGTCTTGCAATTACTAATTTATTAAATTAACCTTTTATTTGAAATTTTTGCGCGTGGACTAAGCACCACGTCACAACTCCCCCCGGACAAGATTCAACCTATGTGGTTGAACGGAACAGGCTCTAGGTCCCATACACCTATCAAATTTTATAGTTTTTATTTATTCTTTCGTAGGCACCATAATCACTAACAGTCGTCCGACTCCGCTCTTCGCCATTGGTTACTTATCGTTATTTTCCTTCCACCATGAGTGCATGAGGTATGAGTGATCAATGATAGGCGCGATTGAAACTCGGTTCCTTTTAGTCCAAACAAACAAACAAAAACAAAAAATCATTAAAGGAAAGAAATTAATGTGGTCAAGCCGTGAACCATTCTACTGTAACCGAAACTCAACTTGTACTTATTTACTAGTTTGCTACTTTTCCATTTAACTAGTTAATATAATGACTAGTTAGTGATGCTACTATCAGACTATTCTGACTTGAATTAAATTTTTCCGACTTACAGCTAGTCTTAAGTATGTTACTGGAGGGTTGAACACATTAACTAGACAAGATATGGTGTCTACGTTAGTTTAATGTATTGGGGTACAAACCCCCCGAACTCGGGCTTACATCGCTAAGTTAATTAATAATAAAAAAATGCGTAAATTAATATATTTAAAAAAAACCATACAAAAAAAAAGAAACGATGAGCTGGGCCTTCTTCCAATGGCCGCTAGTTGAGTGGCTACGGTGCCGCTCGTACTCTATCTCTCTCTCTCTCTCTCTCGGTTACTGTGGTTGGGGCTTGAATGTTGGGCAATCCAAATATGTATGGCCCGTGCCCCTGCACTTTCCACAGAACCTACTAAACTCTTTGGTGCGACCCCCACATCGCCGGAGGCCGGACCCTTCTGAACTTCGGATCCGTCCTGAGCCTCCGCTTTACCCGTTGCATCATCGAGATCAGACGGCCGTGGGCCGGTTGGAGCACCGGTCCCTCTTCGGCTACAGCTACCGGTGCGGGGATCTCCTCCTGCACTCCCCTTGGTGGTGACGCCTCTTCTCTTTGCTCAAGAGCCACCTGTCCGATCTCCTCCTTCAGCTGATCGAGCAGGTTAAAGCTCGCTCCACTGAGCCAGGTGGTCTGGGTCTGGTGGGGGCGCACACTTCCCCTGCCACGAAGGCGCAGACGCATCGGTCGGACACCGGACCGTCGGTCTGGACTGCCTTGTCCACGCCCGTCTTCTCTCTCACCGGTCCTAGCGCTCCTGCCACTCCACCGGCTACTACGAGGCTGCTGGTAGACCCCTGTGAATGCTGGAGGTTCACAGCCAGATCGACTCGGACCATGCCACCCACAATCGATGCCGGAAATGAGAGCCGTTCGACTTCCGGCCTGGAGGCAGTCTGAGGCCTGGCTTGTTTTGCCTCCTTCCTGTTTAATCCCGGTCCTGAAATTAATTAAATGGAGAACTTCCGTTATGTTTGTGTGCCAATCATCTTATTTTATTCGCGCACCTTTCTGTTTTCGCGCAATACTAGTAGCGCACGCACTTCGCGCACCGGTTCTACCCGGCTCTTACTTTTCGCGCAAACTTATTTTATATATTTATTTAACCTAAACAACACAAAAAAACTATACTTTGCTCACGATCTCAGTATCACGCCAGCTTCCACCTGAATTTATCACGAGAAGGATCTGTTACGAAGCCGACTTCGCTGAATGAGGTCCAGCTCAGAGTCCGAATGCGGATGATCCTTGCCGAATCCCCAGTCGATATCGATTTCTCTATCCGCATCCGATTCCTCTTCCTTCATCTCTATATCGGTGGAGATGTGACGCATGATGAATGGGGCCATGAATTTTGGAGCCAGTTTCTCCGCAACATTCGAGATGTCCGGACCTAGAAGTCCCTAACAGGCAACTCGATTCCCCCCTCCACTAGACCACGAAAATTGCTTTGCGGACACGGCTCCCTTCCCATATTCAGGAATGCGGGCGTCACCCCATTCGTGCTATGAACTGAGGTATTATAAGCGAATCTGAACTCATTCAGATGCTCGTCCCAGCTCCTATGGTCCTGAACTATGAATGAACGAATTATGGTTTTGAGGACCCTATTGGTCCTCTCTAGCGGATTTGCTTGTGGGTGATAGAGAGTTGTTATGGAACGATGAATCCCAAATGCTATTGCTACCTCATTTACGGCCTTATTATTATACTCGGTTCCACTATCAGAGTGTAGGACCTGGGGTGTTCCCCACCGCGTCACAACCAATTCTAGGAATGATCCTATTATGGTACTTGAATTAGCTGCCTTTAGTGGCGCCAATTCGATCCATTTCGAAAATAGATCTTGGAAAACTATCAGGTATTCATACCCTCTTTTGCTTCGGGGCAACGGACCCATTCCGTCGGTCGCCACGATAGTCCAGGTTTCCTGAACCTCTCATTGGGTCATATACCCTCTCATCTGAGCACCTGGAATTTGATGCATTGCTCTTTTCCAGAGGTTAATTTCGTAATCATACTCCGGCACGTTCAAAGTCCATCGGATCAAGTTACCGGGAGGATTTTTCAGGTTGTAGAGCCGCTTTAGGCTACTGTGTTTTGTTTGATAAAACTGAACCACTAGCCCTCTCGATAATATTGGAACTTGTTTATACCTCATACTGCGACCAGTTATTCATCTTGCGTTGTTGAGTAGTTTCGCTCTGCGTCGGAGGGTATACTACTAGCGTACGTGGTCACGCGCCCCTAAGCGTTCTGAACTTGAGTAACGACTAGACCCAGTGCCCATTCACTTGCAGCCCTTTGGACGTAACGTATCACCCTGAAGTCCTGATACGCCAGCACCGCTGATGTCGTCAGGAATAACTTCAAGGCTGGAAAGGTGCCCAAAAGAAGTGCACATTATTTTTAGTAAGACGAGTGAGTGGCTCGCAGATTTTGGCATAATCCCTGATAGATTTTCAGTACCACGACCTAGTACTAACCAAACTGCGCACCTACTTTGAGCGATTTGGGGCATTGGTATTCCAAGATTGCCCTTACTTTATCGTCGTCAAAAAGCAAGCCTTCAGTGTTTACCTTAAACCTCAAGAATTTTACCTCCGACTCACAGAAATTACATTGATCGAGGCACAGTTTGAGCCCAGCCTCAGTCGAACGATTTATTGTTCTCCGTAACCAGTACAAATGGTTCTCAAAGGTCTCCAAGATAACGGCTATGTAGTTAAATTAAGCTTCACCCGAGTTGAAGAAGTTTGAGTTGATCTGCTCGCTCTGAGAGCTGAATTTTCTTAAGGATTGAGACCGATGCCGAATCATGGGAGCAGTATTAACACTAAATCTGCCCCTTCTTAACGGCTTCCATTGCAGAAGTCTGAATCGTAGTCTTGCTGAAACCTATCGTGCTTGTCGCAATTATGGCAAAACTTTACCTAGACGATTAGATAGGAGTTACACCTGTGATCATTACCTGCGCAATTAAAGTAGAGGGTTTGAGCTTTAGGTTCAATTTTTGGCTTCATATACGTGTTTTGATTAGTGGATTGTGGCGAGTTCACAGGCTGTGTCATATCTGATGAGCACGCTTTTTTTTATCCTGGTTAGGTTTTTCATATAGCTAGCCATCAACAGGCGATCACTTCCATTCCTCTGCTAGTGTATTTTTTTGATCCATGGTCTTCATTAGATGCACTGGAAGCTACTGTAGAGACTAGATTGTTGTATTCCAACCGTTCGAAACAGTTCTCGAGTTCTTACTGGCTCCACTAGACAGCTTTGATAGCTTGCAGTGCGTCATTTCCGGAAAGAAAAATTTGTCCAGTCTTCGTGAAAGACGAATCTCTCACTTAGGATGGGAGGTTCGTTCCACCACCTTCGCTAACCGCATGAAACCGTTGTACTCATTGAACTTAACGTTAAAACCTTTCAACGCTCCTCTAAACGAGCCATAAAGTTCCTAACACTCGTCTTATCGTCTACTGTAAAAAACTTTTCCCTTTTTCTTGAATATGAGTCAAGAGTTTTTGACGGACCTGCGACATTACGCGGAGTTTACAAAACTCCGCAATTACGAGCCACTCTTGTCTAAATCTTACCTTCCTTGATGAAGAGCTGCCTATGGTTGAGTGTTGAGTGAGTGAAACAATACAATGATTGACCTGCCCCGACCTGGCTGTGGTAAATTGGCTCATACGGTTGATCATAGTGGAATACCATACATTGAAGGACCGACAGATTGTCAAGGCGTAAATCAAATTTAAAGACTAAAGCTGGTGGGCTTACCAAATGATGTAGTTCGAATCGGCCACTGCCCTAAGGTGTGACCTTCAGACTCGATCACTGGCGACCATTAATGGTCCTTCTGGGTTATGGTTAAGCTCGGTCAGGAAGTCTCAGAGATGTTTCTGAGAATATTCCATTATCTCACGCCTAAGTTCACGAGACTCACTATCCGAAAATCCCACAATATTATATGGTCAATCAACAGTTTAAGCCGAATTGGTGGAATCGGGTGTCGACGCGAATTATAGGTTAATTGAACCGAGAGACCAAAAGAAAAGTAAAATTCTTGAGCGAAGTTCGCTCCCAAAGTACAAGTACGGCCCATACTGGGTACGACTAGAAACTTCAATTCGCGAGTGATGTCCATTGCTTCAACCGAAAGTATACGTTTACCTAAATCCAAACACGTCCTGTTAGAAATAAAGGTGATTGTAGTCGGCGTGACAGCCTGAGGTCGCAAAGGGAATCGCTCTGATCGCAACGTGCTCACACTAATAAATACAGTTGAACATTTTTGTTGGTGATCTTAGAGCCAAAAATATCCCAAAATTCGATTCGTGTTTTATTTTATTTTTTTATAATGTATGGGTGCTCGTTATATTCAATTCAGCATTTTCATTTGAATTTTTATTATTAAAGAAATTATTAAATTTAAAATATCAGCAAGACACACAAAAAAGTCCAAAGTGCAGATACCAAAAGTTCCGGAAATTTCGATCAAGACGGTGACGGCTTAATGGACCAGTTAGTCTCCCCTACAGCTTTTACTGTGGTTTAATTTTGAGTACAGTATAATTTATTTTCTGCATATGCCAGATTTCTTCAATGTGCTTTTTTCTATTTAAGTCAATCTTATTTTTAATTTGATTTGAAAAAATGAGTCTAATTATGCGCCTTTCGCCTACGAAAAAGGGTCAATTGTTTCCATGTCCCAAAATGTTTTCGTGACAAATAATATTCCCCGACTGGACACAAATATGCAAAATTAATTTTTAATTTTACTGGTACTCTCGAACTTCAAAGATATGATGAATTCAGGAGTCGGGAACTCCAAAGATACCACTGTCAAAGGGACTCCCGCTCCTGCGAAGCTTAGATTTCAGGTGAATTGCATAATAATACACACATGCCACGGATACAGGCATCACAGACACATACTTGAATTTGTGCAGCGCTTATATCTTTGGAGCTCGTATCTTTGGAGTTTGAGTGTATGTAACTGATACGAATAAATGACCAACGCATTACTCTCGCGTTTTGATTCTAAAAATTATAAGGTTATAATATTGGAAAAAATAATTATTATAAATAATTCTTGTGTAACAATGTTTGCCATTATTAATTACAAACTCTTTATATTTAATCTAATCTGAAACTTTTGGCAGGAAAGTTTTCGGTGTAAATTTTAAGAACAATCTTTTTTTGCAGAATCAAGTCCACGACCATCAAATCCAAATGACAGAGTTGATTTCACAGGTACAGATTCTTCTTTTTATTCTAAGCTTTTCAAATAGAAGGGCAATAGAAAATTTAGATACCCCGGCTCAAATTTCCTCTGAACACGCTCCGGGGTTATTTATAGCGCAGTGTACACATTGTCAGTAACAGTAAAAAATATCAGTATCTGTAAAAACGTTTCTCTAACCTTGTTAGATTTTTTTATTGCGTAAGGAAAACAGCCTTACTGCAGGTAATTGAAATAATGTAGGTCAATCCTCCGAACCTTTTCAAAATTTCTCCAGGGAAACCAAAACTAGCGCTTATTTTCTCAGAATTGCAATAACTGTACCAACAGCGCGACCACTGGATTTGATGGTGGCGCCCGAAACAAGTACTATGTACAGCAACGCACCCACGCTTTTCACAACTTGCCGCCCTGTTAGTACTTTGCTTATTTCGGGTGGTTTCATAGACGAAGAACGAGCTGAAATCCCTTGCTATCGGGTTCAAGGAATAATGAATCTTGAATGTCTTCACAAAAGCATTATTCTGGATAAAGCACAAATAATTATAAATGGACGAGGCCCTCTTCTTAAAACGGCCAGGAAGCACGAAGACTCGGGCAAGGAGCATTTCTGTTCAAAGCAGCTGAGGTGGTTGCTGAAACTCTTGGCCTTGGCGTCAATATCAGGAGTGAGCAAAATGCATAATTTCATCCATCTAGAGTACTCACTCCTGAAAACCCGGATTTAGAAAGAACAGGAAAAAAATTTTCGTGAACATCTATACAAGAGGAGGCGTAGTGCACTACAACCAAATGTAGAGGTTCAGTCGATATTAGCCAACGTTAGCTTTCCGCGAATCACCCGGATTGAAGTCGGACATGGAGGAATTCTGGGGTGTTTGATAAAATATTTGTAGTACAGTTACGATTTTTCATACAATAAAATATTGCTGGGATTAATAGAAAAGTTATATGCTGACACGTAAACATGCGGTTGTGTTCTTGGATACATGATCAACAGTAATAAGTTCAATTCACATTTTCTTTAATTACTAAAACATAAGTTTTTTTCCCGCTTCAATTTATAAAATTTCAAAATTGTTGTGTATCCAAAACTCTTTCTGAGAAATAGCAGTTCTGTTTGGATTTAAACTTCACTCATTTTTTGCAGCAGTTAATCACCTAGCGGAACGACTACGGCAGCACGTTTATAACAACGACTACAGTAATGCTCACGCAGCTCATGGCCTGATAACTGGACAGCAACAAACCTCAGGTTGGGATTCTAATTTTTGTTCTCAGGTTCTCAAATATAGAGGGAGTGCGATGTTTTGATCCACTCGCTCAAACATCCTTTTAATCTGCGTCTGGGTTGTGTCATAAAGTATTTATTTGAAATAAAGAGCATCCAAACACATGTATACATTCATCGACCTTGTTTACATTCTTAGTAGAAATATTTTTTCATTCTATGGAAAATTATTGGGATTTAAAACGAGGAACTCAAAATTAAATTTTGACTATTTAGAAACGCGTCTTGATTATTTTTCATTTCACGCGATTTTTAAACAAAAAATTACATGCAATGCTTAGCGTACCCATAAGTTTATGATATTGGGTACATGATCACATTTATGAGCTGTAATTGCATTTTTTCAATGTTTATATTAAAAGCCTTTTGTCGCTCCAGATAAAAAATGTTGCTTAAATACTTCTTATCCACTAATATTAATGGATTGGTCATTTCTTTTTTAAGGATGGTCTTCACAGTCATCAAGTCCATATGCGAAACCTGACCTTCCCACCTTGTCTCTCCATCAACAATCAGCAGGTACTGGTTCTAATTTTTATTATCAGCTTGACAGTTGGGGGTGCAAATGTAAACTTTAAGCCCCCACCAACCTAAGTATTCTCTAAATGCGCCCCTGAGGTGTTTTATAAAGTGTTTTCTCGAAGTAAAATGTGTCGGGTCACATTTTAATATCAACCGACTTTCAAAAAAATATTAGGGGTAGTCCATATACCGCGTGGACATTTTTCGACGTTTTTGGAAACACCCCCCCACCTATCGTGGACAAGCGTAGACCTTAAAGACTACCTTCCATCCCTTTCTATTCTTTTCTGGTGGTCTCATTTGGTACATTATAAAAATAGAGATATTCTAGGTATTCAAAGCTGCGAAAACTATTAAAATTAGTTTTTTTAATACTAGACTATTATGTGCGCACGCCTGCAGGAGCTAACTTTTCTACTAATTTTTATCATTTACCCAATTCTCTAATAACTATTCGATTGTCAAAATTTTCTGAGCCCTTATATTCTTGCTGAAATTAGATTCCGAGAGAGTGAATTTAGTGAATCCATGTAACATAAAATTTAAGGGAACGATTTGCATGAGAACTGCTTCCAAGGTTTGATATATTTTTAAACTTTGAGAAACATCTTAAATTCCTAAAAATAGTTTTAGATCAATCTAATTTTCCTGACATTTAAAAAAATCATTTAAAATAATAAAAGATTACCTCAAAATCTTTCAAAATTTACTAGAAATTTGAAGAAAGTCAGAAAAGGTTTTTGGAATATTTCAGATCAGTTAAAAAAATGTAGAAGATTTAAAAAATATATATTTTGCAGGATTTAACAAATTTAGAAAAAATTCGAACCTTTTTGAAATATATTTATGACTTCTAGAACTTTGGCAGAAATAAAAAAGTATTTTATGAATATTCCGAAATGGTTCCAAGTCATAAAATATTTTTTATCTATTCAATATCTCTTAATTTGTTGAAAATATTCTTAGCAGACTAGAGTTTTTATTACAATTTTGAAAAATAATTTAAAATTTCAGAAGAATCTATTAGTGTCCAGACGTTCACTTTTGTTACGTACTGGTTTTCTGTTTATTTTCATAAACTTTAACACAAATCTGAATTTTGTTAAACTCATACATTTTAAAAGTCTTCTTCATTCCTTTCAAATATTCGCAATATTTATGGAATCTAATGGTTTTATTTGATTTTTTTCGTATTTTTTAATGTTACGAAATTGAAACATTTTGCTTTACAATTTTTTTGCTTTTTTCGAAATTCAGGAAAATATTTTGAAATCTTTTGAAATCTTTTTCGATTTTCTCTTAAATTTCATTTATCAAATTAAAAAATCTAAAGAAATTTATTTTAGGAACTTCAAGAATTTTTTTCATTATCCTGAATTTTTAGAACAGAACATTGAAATCTTTTACCCCCCACCCCCGGGCCCTCTGTCAGCGTGGTAAATGGATGTCCTCTTAGTAGATATAGTTTTTTAATAGGATAACAAAATTGTTGTAAATTAGTGATAAATTTCAAAGTTGCAGGGCTAGTTTTCCACACTTTTGTGATCTTGCCTAAATGCCAAAGATTCATTATTTTTGTAGCATTTTTTCCATAATCTGCGTGTATTTAAAAGGTTTCTCATTTGTTACAGGATACCTGTACGGCAAGAATGCCATGATGCCTTCACAAGCACACACTACAGGTTTCGATTCTAATGTTTATTCACAGCTTCGCAATTGGAGGGGGGAAGGTAAACTCTTGATCCATCGCTCGAATATCTACTGAATTAGGGCAACCATAATTTATTTTCGAAAATCAGGACAAAAGTTTTTTTTTATGAGGACGAAGTAGGACAAAAATTTATTTAAAGACACGGCAAAATTAGGACATAAAATTTTGAGAAAAATGACAAAGTTGTGCAGAAACTTTTTAAAATTATGATATTAATATATGATACTTAAAAGTGTCTAAGCGGGTACACAAATTCGTAAGTGAAGAAAAAAATTTGTAGTACATCTAAAAATTAAAAAAAGATAACACTTTGAACAGTCCTATAAATATAATTTCGGAATATTTGTAAATTTTGAATTTTAAGTTTATTACAAAAACAATTTTTACAGAACTGCAAATATAAATTTGGAATAAAGAAGGATTTTAAATTTTTTGTATTTTAAGATTTATATCAAAAGCAATGCTCAAATATTTTATTTTAAACTAGTAACGAAAAGAATACGTATAAAAATTGTGTAAATATAGGTTCATAATGCATTCCGAATATTTTAAAATTTTTGTAACAAAAATAAACATCCATAAAGTCTGGGAATATTTTTTTCGAAAAAGGTAGATTTAAAAAAAGTTAATATCAAATTTATCAAAAAGCAATACTTATAGAAATTCTGTAAATATAACTTTCAAATGAAAGGTCAGTTTTTGTTACATTTCTAATTTGAAATTTATAACAAAACAATACTTATAAAAATTCTGTAAATATAAGTTTTACAATAAATTTGGATTTTGTCAGATTTATAATTTGAAATTTTCTAATAAAAATAATACTAACATTTTGACTTTAAAATTTATAAAAACATCAATACTAAAATTTTGAATTATATATTGATTTCAGAAACAAAAACCAGTTTTTATGCAAAAACATTATCAGTATAACTAAAACAACTTACATATTAAATGGTATTTATATAAAGATCTTATAATAATATGTTTTTATATTTTCGAGGATGGTAGCAGTGCACTTTTATCTTTAGATTTGTAAAATTGAGTGTAATTTTGCAATTGATCAATACAAATTTATCCAGAATTTGACTTCCATTAAACTAAAAAATTGTTTGATAATATTTATTTATGATTCAAAAGTGATGCATGTTCCTCCTTAAAGTCTTACTGCTACCCAAATATTTCTGAACTTGAGTGAATCATAAGAATTTCTAAGTTTTAATTGCATTTTTTGCAATCTTTAGAACATCACGTTTTTTCTTGCTCAAAATCAAAAATTTTTCCCACCGTATGCAAAGCTATTCCTGAGATATTTTTTTGTCTGAATTAAAAAATTTATCATTTTTTTACAGGACACTTTTACAACTATAACATCATGCCACCTATAACACAAAGAACCGCAGGTTCGGATTCTATTTTTTATTCTGAGCTTTTCTATGGGAAAAGAGAATGCAACATTTAGATCCATTCCACAAATGTTTTCTGAATCCACCGCTGGAGAGTTTTATAAAGTACAGTCAAACCTGGATTTCATGTCAATTTTCGGACTAAGCGTGACGTTGAATCCAGAGTCTAGGAACTATTTGGTCTCTTCCGTTCTTTTTTCTTTCTCGTTTCTCTTTCTCTGTTTCGTGACGCTTGAGTGAGCACCGCACATCCTCCTTATGCTCCTCTCACACAACCCCACCGCGGGGCGTCAATTCTCGGAAACATAAAATCGAGGATCACTAAATCCAGGTTTGACTATATTTCATTGAAGTAAAGTTCCGAGAAGCACTTTTTAAATATAAACAAGCTTCCTCAAATTCCTTCTAGATGTTATATTTTGTATACGAGCAAAAAAATTTAGAATTTCAGTAATAAGATTCAAAAGGGAATTGATAATTATCTAGGATCAAAATAGATACAAAATTAAAAATTCATTACTTACTATAGTATTTTTTTTAATTGTCTGTCTTGATTTAAAGGTTGCTTATTTTTCACAGGATCGCCCAGCCAAAATGCCAAAAAACCTAAATCGAAAAACAACAAAGGTTAGAATTTTAATTTTTATTCTTATTTTAACAGTGGCACAAAAAGACCTCCCTGGACAAATTGATTTTCAGAAGACAATTATTTTCTAATTTAAACTTTTTTTTAAGTGAAAGCTAATACAACTTTGCATCAAACTTTCATTGACAATTTTTAAATTTATCTTCATTTTGTTATCATTTTATTGTATTTCAAAAACAAAATATTGATTTTATCACTGACTTAACAGCCAGTTATTTATCAATGATTTTTTTCTATGAATCGATCAAATTTGATCATTGTTTACCCAAACTTAATTACCAAATGCAATCAAATGTTAATAAAACATTTTTTTAATTTTTTTGATGTAGCTACGTTAATTGAATTTTCAATAAAAATAAAAATAGTGGTTCGTTATTGAACTATTAAAAATAGTTTAAAAATGTGTTATCAACAGTTGATTACGCATAAGAACTACAAGTTTAAATGCTGAAAAATAGCCAAATAATGCATTTCTTAATTGCGTTTACTTAAAAAATTATCAACTGTTAACTATTCATAGCCAAAAATCCTTGCTAAATAACTTGCTGCTAATTCCGTTTAAAAAAAGGAGAATTTTATTTCTAAATAAATAAAATGACCAAAATTGGTTTAAACCATTGTTCTTTACAATAATAAATTTTTTACTGTCATGAAAATGTTCTTAAGAAATTTAGAAGTTTGGTATTTGCAGTTAATTGCTAAAAAAATGAAGATTTTCCCTCCAGAAATAGCTAAATACTGTATTTGTTAATTAAGGTAGTTTAAACAATTATTAGTTTAAAGTAAAGAGCGTACATAAACAAATTTTTGAGATTCAACAATAAGTTTTAAAAGTAAATTGATAATGATCTAGAATCGGATCTTTTCAGAACTGTCTATTTTGGTCGATTCATAAAAAACAATTTTTATTAAATTGTGATGTGTATCCATACGTTTTTAATCTTAGGTGAAGGATACAAATTAATTAGGTTTAGTAGCATTTTTTTAATCTGTGTGGATTTAAAAGTTGCTTCTTTTTTACAGGATCGTCCAGCAAGAAATTCGAGGAACCTAAACCACCATACGGCAACAGTTAGCATTCTAATTTTAATTCTTAGCTTCTCAATTGGTGGGGGAATGATATCATATGATATAAAGTTCTAAATACAAAATCAAACAGAGAGTTTTTTTCAAAAATAGTGTTTTTCTTTCTTTTTTCAATTAATTAAAAATATGATAAAATGTAAACAGCTTAAACCAGGATGT
>JAWWLR010217569.1:0-13024 GCA_035041075.1 Acraspis erinacei | reverse complement strand
TTCCTTTTCCCATTGTCTATTATTCAGAGGATGCAAGCGAATCTTGCCACAAACTCTACAGGAGAAACATGACGTGTCATTCGCGATAAAATAATAGAAAAAAATCGAATAGTGGATGCATTTAATCGAGCAATCTATCCTAGAGATCCTCAGAAAACAAGAGATTTTATCTAGTGTGCAAGAATTTGTTCAAAGTTAGTAAGTCAAATGAAATAAATTCTTTCATAAAACATATAAATAAACGGTACTTATAAATAATTTAATTTTAAATATTTTTTAGCGAAACTACTGTTAAAAGAAACTATAGTGACAGAGAAAGCGATGCATCCATTCACTAGGAGTTACACTTTATCAACAACAATATGGACCTACATTTTTTGTTTTAAGTAATGGAAAGTAACTAAAGAAGGACATCAATAAATTTGTTGTTTTGTAATTACTTTAAAATAAATAAAAAACTACATTGCTTTCTTCAGAAAATTTTCTCTATCTCGCGTCGTTATTCTCAAAATGGTATTTCGGGTGAAGCCATTTAATATAAAAAAAATGATTTTTAATACCAAAATCTAGATGCGTGCAAACAGAATTATTTTAATAGTGTCTTTTTGCAAGTTAATTTATTTTTATACTTCTTCTAACCAGTTGTACAAAAATTATTAATATCTATAAAAGATTTTAAATTCAATAACAATTGTTACAACAAGGGCAAAATATTTTTAATAGGAAATATTACTTTGAAAATTTATTAACTGTCATTAGTATGACTACATAGTTACTTTTCAAATTTCATAGGAAAAAAAAGGTTCAACCAATGCAAATTCTTTCAAAAACCGCTCAACCTCATTAAAAAAAATGTATGACTCTAAATTTCATTAATTGTCTCATCGATTCTATATAGTATATAGTTTGTTCTTGACGGTAAAAAATTCAACAATTTTATGAAAGGTTGAATATTTGGTTGAAAATGTAATTTATTGTTTAAAAATTTTAGTACTTTGTGAAAAATGATATTATTTTTCTTTAAAATTGTATTATTTTCTTGAAACCTATGATTCTTTTCTTTAAAATTTATTTATTTTCTGGAAATTTTTTTTCTTAGTTGAAAATTCTATTTTGATTAAAACTTCAACTATTTTGTTTGACAAACGGTTTTCTTCCAAATGTTGTTACTTTAATAAAAATGAATTGTTTTGCTGGGAATTGACCTTTTTCAGTTAAAACTTCAACCACGTATTTAAAAACTCATGTGTTTGGCTGAACATATTTTTTTCCTGATAATTAAGTTTTTCTTAATTGCGGCTAACATATTCATATATTGGATTAGAAGATTGAACTATTTGTTAAATTTTTGAAATACTTTCTTCCACATTTAAATGTTTTCTCAATAATATAAAAAATTTCTTAAGCAATTAGCTTCAGATTGAAATTCACATTTATTCTTATATAGGAAATTATTTTCTTATAAATGTATTTCTTCTCTAGGCAATTTAATTCCTTTTTCGAAAATTTAATTCTTTTCTTGAAAATTCGGTTCTTTCTTTTAAGGATTTTTTAATAAAAATTAAAATGCCTACTTCTTGTTGTATAATTAAACATTTTCAGTTTAAAGTGAACTATTTATTTGATAATTTATTTATGTAGTTCAAAAATATTTGATTGAAAATTCGTCGTATCAGGTAGAAAATGTTGCTGTACATTCAACTATTTTGTTGAAAATTCAAGTATTATATTAAAAATTGATCTTTCTGGTTGAAAATTTAATTTCTTTTAACCTAAATATTTTCTTCAAAATTGAAACATTTTCTTGAAAATTATTTTATTTACTATACATTTTTTTGTAAACTGACCTTTTTTAGTGGAAATTCAACTATTTGTTTTGAAAATTCACTTATGCACAATTCCTTAAATTTTCTCGGGGTAAATATGAACTGGTTTAGTTGGAGTTTTAATGTGCTTTTTTCAAGATTTGACCAATTAATTTAAAGTCTCTTCCGTAGGTAAAAAATTCAGCAGTTTGATTACCAACTCAAATATTTGTTTAAAAAATCAACTATTTTCTTCAGGATTTGATTACTTTAAATTTTTTAAATTATTTTGTTGGAAACATGAATAGGTTGTTGAAAATATAACTGCTATCTAACACCTAAATGGAATATTTGTTAATCAGAGTTGTGTCTGCAAAATAGTCGAATCCTTAGTAGGGTGGACCAATCTTTTTTCAAATTTTTAATTTGAAATAACAAAAACAGTATAAATTGAAACAATTTTGATGGATTTTCTGCAAACCTGTTGAATCCACATTACAGATATCCATTTTTTTCTCAAATTTTTATTTATAAATAACAAGAAAAATTTAAATTGAAACAATATTAGTGGATCTTCTGTGAAATCATTTAAAGACAAACAATGTTCATGATTTTTTTGCAAAATCGTGGAATTCAAATACAGATGTCCAATTTTTTCTAAATTTTTATTTATAAATAACAAAAAAATGGAAATTCAAAATATATTGATGGATCTTCTGCAAAATACTTTAATTCTCAGAAGTTTGGTCCAATTTTTTTCAAAATATTAATTATAAATTTAAAAAAAGTTGTAATTCAAACAATGTTCTTAAGCTTTTTGCAAATAGTTGTATCCACAGTAGCGTGTTACAATTAATTTTTTAATTATTAATTGTAAATAATACAAAAAATGAAAGTTAAACCATGTTGATGCATTTTCTGCAAAATAATTGAATCCACAGTAGCATGTTTCCATTTATTTTTTAATTAATAATTGAAAATATCAACAAAAGATAATTTCGAACAATGTTGATAAATTTTCTGCAAAATATTTAAATCCTCAATGGGGTGGTCCAAAGTTTTTTTCTTTAATTATTAATTTGAATGATAATAATTCTTAATTTAAACAATCTAAATGGACTTTCTAAAAAAATGACTCCTGAATAAGGTGTTCCAAAATGTTTTGTTTTAAATTATTAATTTGAAATTTAAAAAAACATTTAAGCTAAGCAATAAATTCGGATTATTTGCAAATAGTTAAATCCTCATTAGGGTGAATTTTGTTGAAAAATATTCTTGTTTTCATTGAAAATTAATCTTCTTGGTTGAAAATTCATTTCTTTGATTGAAAATTAGTTTTTATATATTGAGAACTAATTTTTTTTAATTAAAAATTTTACTTAATTTTTGGTACAATCTTTTTTCATAAACATCCATTGGTTTGGGTTGAAAATTAATTCGTTTAGTGTAAAATTTATCATTTCATTAAAAGTTTACCAGTCTAGAAATCGTCTATTTTGTCGAAAAAAATTTTTTTTTAAGAAAATATTTCTTTTTGTTGGAAAATTAACCATTTTAGTTGAACATTCATATATTTTGTTAAAAAAATTCTTTCTTAGCAGAAAATTAAGCTGTCTCACTAAAATTTTATTTATGTGGTTGGCAATTAGTTTTTTTTATAGAAAATTCATTTTCTGCGTTGAAAATTCAACTATTTGTTTGACATTTTTTTCTATTTAAGTTGCATTATTTAAGTTAAAAGATCTTTTTTTGTTAGAAATTTAACAAATTGCGTTTTAAATTCACTTTTTTCTTTAATGAATTTTTTTTACTAGAAATGTAGCTATTATATTTTTGCTAGAAAATTATACTTCTTTCAGGTGAAAATTGACTTTATTTAAAATGAAAAATTCAATTGCTTTCTTAGTATATGTATATTTCTGGTTTGTAAATTAAACTTTATTTTAAAAAATTCGTCCTTATCCTCAGCTTGTTTGAAAATTTCCTTTTTTCTTATTTAAAAATTAATTATTTTAAATAAAAATGTATTAAGAAAATTTGAGATGAATAAGTCTTTAAAAAATTTCATTTCTATTTAGCCATATCATGTAATTTTACAAAAAAGTTTGTAAATTTTAAAGTTTTATTAAAACTTTTAAAGATTGTACAAGAAATTGTTGAGATTTGAGAAGATTAAAAAAATTTGAGTAAATACGTGAAATATTTATAAGAATTGAAGAAATTCAAGAACAATTTTACCTTTTAAAATATTTTTAAAATGTAGAATTTTAAAAATTCAAAAAAGAAAACGTTAGAAGCTCCAAAGGACTTTCGGAAGGTTTCAAAAGAATAATGAAACTCTCTTCAAATTTCTGGAAAAATTTAGAAGATTTTTTCAATCTTTTAAGAAAAAACCTAGGCAGTTAAAAATATATTAAAGAATTCGATACGTTTCGGAAATATTAGAAATATTTAAAAACTGGAAATATTTCCGAAAATTTATCAAATATTTCTTGATTTCTTGCAAAATTTTAAAAGTCCTAAACTTTCTTTAAAAAGACTCTAAGTTTTCCTGATATTTTGTCAAATCCTATAAAATAAAAGAATTTCGTAAAAATATTCTCAAAAATGATCTAAAAATGTGCTGAAAATAACTTTTATGATAGGAAGTGTAGATTGTGTCACGACTTGAAGAGAGATTAGGAATTTTTGAAAAAATAATTTATACTTTGATTGCACATTTTTTTTATAACGTATATCTTTTTTGGTATTAAAAAGTTTTATTGTGTAATAAAATTTGATAGAAACTCACGATTTGAAGAGAGATTGGTCATTTGTGAAAAAGTAATGCCTACTTTTATTGCACTTTTTTTATTATTCATTCATTTTTAGTACCAAAAAAATGTATTGTGTATTAAAATTTTATAGAAAATAATAAAGAATTCCGTCGCCGCAAGATTAAAAATTATCAAAATCACGACTTGAAGAGAGATTAGAAATTTTTGTAAATGTAATTCATACTTTTATTGCGCATTTTTTTTATTACCCAGGCATTTTCGAGAGTTACAACATTTTATTGTATATTAAAATTTTATAGCAAAATAGATTATACCGAGGCAGCAGGTTTAAAAATGATCACTCTCACGACTTGAAAAGAGATTAGTAACTTTTGAAACATTCAAAAAATTAAAAAAAAGACTTTGGGAATTATCTTATAAAAATTGAAAATTCACATTTGGATGGCATGAAAAATAATCAAAAATTCCATTTTGCTGTCAAACAATTACTTATCAAACTATTTTTGATAAGATGCACAGTTTTTGTTTCATTTGTAAAAAAAAAACATTAAAAATGAAACAAACTTAATTTTTGGATAAACAATACAAGCTATGAAAAAAAACAGTTAGACAAATGTTGTTTACCCAAAAAGGATTTACAAATTTATCATTTACTAGTTTTGTTTAGGTTACAAAATTTATACATTTAAAAAGCATCTATAAATTAATTGTGAATAATTTTTTTATGAAACGTGCAATTTTTGTTTTAATCGGACAAATAAAATGAAAAAAATGTTAACTAAATTTTTGACCATGGGTCGTTTGTTGGCTATTTGGTAGAAAATACATCTTCGAAGACTGGAAGTTTAATTACTTGGTAGGAAAATTATTATTATTTTTTTAATCTGATTATTAGACTAAAACATTAATTCTTTTTTGAAAATTTAACTTCCTTATACATTTATTATATTATTTAAATAACAATAAAAATAAATAAGAGAAAGGAAAAATTCATACATTTCTACACGTAGAAAAAGAAAATTAGATAAAAAAAGTAAGTAATTGTTTAAACAGTTTTTTTTGTTTATTTGATTTAATTATTATTTCACTCCAATTGAAAGTGGACAAACAGTTGAAGATGAAAAAACGTCAATTTCCAGCATTATTGAAAGAGAATATTATTAAAAATGATAAGAAATTCTTAAAACAATTGTAATTGATAAAATTAATTAACTAAGAAAAAATTGCTCAACCCATACAATAAATTATGTAAACATTTTATGTGAGTTTTCAACTCGATTCAGCTAATATAAACGATTCTGAATAAAATGTACTAAAACGTATTGTTTAAATAAGAAATATGCTTTAAAAACTTCATGGGTCTTGAGCGACGTCAAATATAATTTTTTTAAAGAGGGTTTATAAAATATATGTATAAATTGAAAATTCATAAAAAATTAAAAAGCAAATCTTTTAGTGAAAAAGATTCATTTTCGGCCACAAAAAAGACTTTTAAGAAATAAGTTAATGAAAAACAAATTAATTAAAGTTTTAACAAAAGGCTAAATTTAGAATGCGAAAAAATGTATTTTTAGCAAAATAGTTCGATTCTCGAACATAACAAACTCCACAAAATAAGGGAATTTTAAAGTTGCATAGAATAAATTTGGAACAAAAATGTCATTTTTGATCAAGGATGACAAATTTCTAAGAAAATAATGGAATCCACCAAAGATATAAATTTTCCAGAAAGAAGATTAGTTGTTTACTTAAACAGACGAATTTAAAAAAAATACATAAATTTTCCTGAAGACAGTTGAATTGTCCACGAAATGTTACAAATTTTTAAGAAATAAGTGAATTTTCTACCAAATTTCTAATTTTTAATATATAGTTTATTACGACACAATTTAATTTTCTTCGAAATTTTTAAATTTTCTACCCAGTATTTGAATTTTTCTCCAAAAAGGTGAATTTGGAAGTAGGAAAAAGTTGGAAAAAAATCAATTCGAACAAAATAAACAAATTATTAGCGAACAAAGACATGATATGAAAAAAGTAAAGTTGTTAAATTTTTGGTTAGAAAAATTAATTAAAAAAAGATAGTTAAGTTTCGAACCGAAAGAAGAAAATTGTAAAAAAAAACATTAATTTTCACCTAGATACGAATTTTCATCAAAGTGGTGAAAGGTCAACAAGAAACATACCTTTCCAACATCTAGCAAGGAATACGATTTTTTAACAAAATGAATCAATTTTGAGACAACTACTTAAATTTTTTTCAACGAAAATTGAAACAGTTATATGTTCTGTTTAAAAATGAATTTAAAAAAATTTTGTATTAGCTAAATTAAACAAAGAATGAGTATTTTGTAACGAAACAATAGAATCCGCAGTCAAAAAGATAAAGTTTCAAAAGAGAAGAATAATTATCTACGCAAAAATTTGAAAAAGAAAAAAACTATTTTTCAACCAATTCTCCGATGGTGTCTTTTCAACCAAATGGTCAATACTTGCGAATGTTTGAAAAGAGGGAATTTTTTATCAAGTTGTTAATTCTTTAAATAAATAGTTTAACTAAAAGCCGACCAGGTAGATTTTTTAGGAACGATACATTTTTTATTAAAAGTATAAAATTTCAAACAAACATGGAATGTTTACCACTAGAGTTCAAAAAAATCATTTTTAACCGATAAAATAGAGTTTTTAACAAACTGGTTACACTTTCTACTAAAGATGTGAATTTTTAATTGAAATGATAAATCTTCACCAAAAAATAAGGATTTTAAACAAATTAGTTTAACCTTCGACTCCGTACTTTAATTTTTAAACAAAAATGAAATATTTTAATTTTCAGTAAAAAAAAAATAATAATTTTCAGCAAAGTAATAAAATTTTGAAGAAATTTTAACCCGGAACAAAAATTTTCAAACAAATAGTATAATTGATTAATAAAAAATCACGATTCGAAAAAAAAATTCATCTTCAGTAAAAGAACATTTATTAACAAAATTCTAGAATTTTCAAACAAAAAGATCAATGTTTAATATAATAATTGAATCTTCAACAAAAGAATTAAATGTTCAGCAAAATAGTAGAATTTTTAATCAAATAGTTCAATTTTCCACAAGTGAATTTTCTGCCAATTTTCAAATAAGAAGTTAAATATGGATCTAAATAGAGAATTTTTAATTTCAAAAGATCCATTTTTGTCCAAGTACTTGAATTCTTAAATAAAAAAGATAAATTTTTAAATTAAAAAATTAAATAATTAAATTTTTAGATTAAAAAAGTTAATTTGCAACAAAATAACGAATTCGAACTTTCAACTAAATAATTAAAAATAATCATTATTAAAATTAAAATCCATAATTATATTTGTAATACTACAGTTCAATTTTCAGAAAAAGAATCCATTTTTTAACCAAATAATTAGATTTAAAACAAAAAATAACTTTTCTATTAAATAGTTAAATATTTAGCAAAATGTTTTAACTTTCCATCACGTAGTTCAGGTTTTGATGACAAAAGATTTGTTTTTAAGAAAAATCGTTTTCGACGAAATGATTACATTTTTAACAAAACATAGAATTTTTGATCTAAATAGTTGAATTTTCGACTTGTGAAGATTTAAGAATTTTCAACATACTAATTAAACTTTCCATAAAATAGTTCACATTTTTACTAAAAAAATACATTTGCGGAAAAATACAAGATCTTTTCAAAAATAATTAAATTTTCACAAAATATGTGAGTTTTTAACTAAAAAGAGGATTAATTTTCAGTAAAAAAATCATTTTCAACAAATAGTTATACTGTGAGGCAAATAATTAAATTTATAAGAAAGTTAAATTTTAAAAAAGGAATTATATAATGTTTTAGCCTAATAATTAGATTTAAAATAATAATAATAATTTTTCTACCAAGTAATTAAACTTCCAGTCTTCGAAGATGTATTTTCTACCATATAGCCAACTCTTCGAATTTTTAACAAACAAGTGCATTTTCAACCAAAAAGTCAATTTTTAAAATAAATTGTTTAATTAACAGCAAACAAGTTGAATATTCTAAAAAGGTAAATTTTCATTGAAAAATATAATTTTTTTACAAACCGGTTGCTTTTTCTACAATAGCGGTGAATTTTAAACTAAACCCCCCAAAATTCCCCAATAAATGGTTTGTTAACAAAGTAGTTTAACTTTTAACCCAGTATTTGAATTTTCAAATCATATAGATGAATTCTCAAAGAAAAGATGTCAGTGACGATATTTCAACCAGAAAATATCTTTATTTAAATAAAAAAAAGTTGAATTCAATCCAGAAATGCGAATTTTTAACAAACAATTAAATCTGGAACTAAGAAGATGAATTATTTTAGTGAAAAAATGAAATTTTATCTAAGAAGATACATTTTTAGCCAAATAGTTGCATTTTTAAATAAAAAAGATAAGTTTTAAACCAAAACTTAATAATTAAATTTCAGACTAGAAAACTTAATTTACAAGCCGAATAGAAACGAACATGTCGAAAAATAGTTCAATTTTCAAACTAGGAGAAGAATCGTTAAAAAAGATAAATGTTTAATAAAGTAGTTTAACTTTCCAGCCAGTGATTCAGAGTTTGATCACAACATTTTTTTCCACTAAATAATTTTCGACAGAATAATTAATTTTTTAACAAACTGTAGATTTTTTGTCAAAATAATTGACTCAATGAAATTTACTGTCACTTCGCAATTTGAACAAAGATTCCAGAAATAAAGTCTCTTCTCGATCCAACTTTATCTTCTATATCAAAGTTGAAAATTTTCGAAATTTAAAATTTCCGACAAAAAGCTGTAAGTTAAGAAAACTAGAAAAATTCAGAAATCAAATTTTTTCAGAAGTATTGAATTTGTGAAATTAGTGAACTTCCAAAATTTATAATAAGCAGAAGTTTGGATTTGCAAACAGAAAAATATTTAAATTAATTATTTCACGGGATATCAACGGATGAAAAAATATTTAAATGGCTTTCAAAGAATCTATTAACAATAATTGAGGGATTTCAAAGGAATTCGATGATTGAAAAATGTGTATGGGATTATTAACTCTAAAAAATTGCATTGTATGTCAGCAGAATTCAAAAGAATTTAAAATATTTTGGCGTATTTCCAAGGACTCTGAGGAAAATTCAAAATTTGTTTAAATGTAGAGAAATATCCAAGTAGTATTTTATTTTCTTCAAATGTTTCATTTTTGCTATTTTTTGATAGACCTATGTTGTTTTCCACATACTTAATGGTTATAAATAATAAACAATATTTTCCAGTCCCTCAAAAAATGGCAAAAATGAAAACTTCAAACAAAAGTAAATGTTTCTGCAATTATAATTGATTTGAACATTTGAGAGTACTCTTATATAACAAATTAGTTCCAAAAAGTATAAAAATTTGTCCAAAATTGGGTGAGGTAAAATGTTGCTCCTTTAACAAAAAAGTTAATTTTCACCTAAATAATTAAACTTGCTACAAAACAGTTCAATTTTTCTCGAAAAACCTAGTAGTTGAATTTTTTAACAATAAACATAATTTCTAATTGAAATTGTTGCATTTTTTATATCAAAGCCGTCTGTCAACGATGTTCTCTTTTTAAAAGTTTTTTCATAGCTTGGATCGTTTGCTCAAAAATTTAATTACAGAATTTTTAATTGTATTTTTTCGATTAAAACATAAATTGTGCGTTTTTTCCAAAAATGATTAACAATAAATTTATAGGTCCTTTTTTAAATGTCTAAATTTTGTAAAGTAATTTCTTTCGCACATTGTGTCGTTTTACCAGAAAGTATTTTTTTTTAATTTTTAGTGTATTTCTTTACAATTAAAACAAAAACTCCACTTTCTATCAAAATAGCAAATTATCAATTTTTAAATCCTTTTTGGTTAAACAACTTTTGTCAAACTGTTTTTTTCATATCTTGTACTTGTTTATCCAAAAATTAAATTTGATTAATTTGTAATGTTTTTTTTACGAATTAAACCGAAACTATGCATCTTATCATAAATAGTTTGTTAAGGCCGCAAAATGGAATTTTGGATTATTTTTAATGCCATCAAAATGTGAATTTTCAATTTTTTAAGAAAATTCCCAATGTTCTTTTTTAATTTTTTAAGTGCTTCAAAATTTACTAATCTCTCTTCAAGTCGTGAGTTTGATAATTTTTAAACCTGCTCCCTCGGAATAATCTATTTTGCTATAAAATTTTTATACACAATAAAACTTTTTAGTTCTCAAAAATGCATATGTAATAAAAAAATGCGCAATAAAAGTATGAATTACCTTTACAAAAATTTATAATCTCTCTCACATTCGTGAGTTTGATAATTTTTAAACTTTCTACGACGGACTATTTTATTATTTTTTATAAAATTTTAACAGAATACATTTTTCTGCTACTAAAAATGTATGCATAATAAAACAAGAGCAATAAAAGTATGCATTAAGTTTTAAAAAATTCCCAATCTCTCTTGAAGTCGTGAGTTTGATAATTTTTAAAACTTGCTGCGGCGGAATAATTTATTTCGTTTCTATACAATTTTAATACACAATAAAACATTTTAGTACTAAAACATGTATGCGTAATAAAAAAATGTCCAATAAACGTATGTCTTAGGTTTTCAAAAATTCGCAATCTCTTTTCAAGTCCTGAGTTTGATAATTTTCCACGCTATTAAAATATTTTAGTACTATTTTTATTATTTTTTTCCCTATATAAGACACATTTTCTTCAGTTGTAGATCAAAAGCATCAAGTGAAAGAAGAATATTCTCGAATATCAAAGGTGCGTTTTCCTTCAATATTGATAATTTTTTTTTTAATTGGATTGTGTTGGCGAGACTGCCTTACAGTAAATAATAAACCACACTGTATATAATTTCCGGCATAAAAAATAATAATTAAGACGCAGATATACAAATTATTATTCATAAATTATTAGTTCGATTGAAGTTTTTAAAAACCTTCTTTAATTTTGTTGAATGCTTTTTTTAATCTTCTCAGACCGTCTTCTAATCTTTAAAAATGATTTTAAATTTTCGGAATATTTTTTTTAATTCTCCAGAATTATTCTTATTTGACGCTTTTAAAATTATTTTGAAGTTTTTTGAAATCTTTTGTAAATCATCGCTTAAAATTACTTTGTTGAATTAAAAAATCATTTTTATTTTTCATAAAAAACCAAAAAAATTAGTTTTCATTTTCTTGAATCCTTAAAAATTTCTTAACTAATTTTTAAAAGCTTTTGTTATTTTTTATTCGTTTCCACACTCCTGAACATTTCTTAAAATTACCAAGCTGATGATTGGGACGAATTTTTGAAAATAAACTTTAATTCACCATCCAAAAATATGCATATCCCATCAAAACATTGAATTTTTGGTCTAATAAAGACGTGATTTCATCAAAATAAGTTAATTTTCAACTAAAAGAAGTAGAATTTTCAAGCGAAAGCAGAATAGATACATTTTTAGTAAAAAGAAAATGATGCAACTTTAATAAAACAATATCAAGCAAATAGTTGAATTTTCAACGTATAAGATGACTTTTCTATTTAAAAAAAAAACTAATTTTCAAGCACAGTAATGACATCGTAGCCAGATAGATTCATATTCTCAACTGAATAAATGAATTTTCAGCCAACGAGATTAATTTTCGATAAAAAAAGAATAATTTTCAGTAAATTGTATCAATCTTAATTAAATATTTTCATTTTCAGTGGAATTTTCAAAGTAATAGTTGATAGCTAATGAGGATTCAACTATTTGCAGAAAATATGACTTCATTGCTTGAGTCACATTTTTTTAAATATTTGAAATTAATAACTTGAAAAAAATAGAGCACCCTACAGTGGATTTAGGTATTTTCAAATAATCCGAATTTATTGCTTAACTTAAATACTTTTTTTAATTTCAAATTAATAACTTAAAAAAAAAATTATGGAAAACCTCATTCAGGAATCTTTTGTCTTGCAGAAAATCCATTTTGATTGCTTTAATTAAGCATTTTTTTTTGTTTCAAATTAATAATTAAAGAAAAAAATTTTTGACCACCCTATTGAGGATTTAACTCTATTGCAGAAAATTCCTCAACATTGTTTGAATTTCACCTTTTTTTTTTGTTATTTATGATTACGGATTTGAAAAAATGGACAACTGTAATGTGGATTCAACAAGTTTGCAGAAAATCCAACAAGATTTTTTGCATTTCAACTTCTTTTTTATTTCGAATTAAAAACTTACAAAAATATTGGGCTACCCTACTAAGGATTCTACTATTTTGCAGAAAATAGATCAAAATTGTATCAATTTAAACTTTTTGTTTGTTTTTGGTATTGATAATGCATTTTGTGTTGCTAGATAATTATCTCTGTGGAGCCTTTCGTATAAAATCTGTAACCGAAACAGAAGTGGTATAATCCTTCCTGGAT
>JAWWLR010217542.1:0-13027 GCA_035041075.1 Acraspis erinacei | reverse complement strand
CTGAATTGTAAAGTTTCGCTTCGTTTTGAGTGAAATATCTGCGAGAGCTAAGAGCTGACAGCTGCAAATTTTGTTGTTGTGAGATGGAACATTGTGTTTTTGTGAATTTCATCTGGACTTTATTTGCATAAAGTAAGCAAAAGAAAACTTTACGGATAATACAGTAAGTAAAAAATACAATTGCAGATATACAGTCGCAGATATTCCACTCTAAACGAGGTAAAACTTTACAATTCAGCTTACGTCCTCCCCCGAACTATGTACGGAAAAATGGCGACCAAATTTCTGACACACTGTTTGGTCTTCTTACTATTAATCCGTGGCTTTTCCGTTTGCCAATTTAGTCATAAAATTCAGGAGTTTTTCAAATTCCGATTCAGTGTTTTTTGTGAACATTTTTTAGGCTTTGTTGATGAAAGATAGAGACTGGAGTCGATGGAATTCATCATTATTTTTGCTGTGAGTGGTTTTAATTATGATTTTTTTATTGAAGGCATAATGCCAGGCGTGGAAAGGGGACAGACAGGTTTTGTGACGATTAGTAGTAGCAAAGAATCTTTGCTAGCAGCTCAAAAAATGAAACTTAGTGATTTCATTTTACAAGTGAAGCGTCTAAATTCTGGCTTCTCATTCTTTACCCCATTTCCCACTTTTGTCTTCTTTTTTAAGGAATCCCTCTTCTTCCGCCGTTTTTAAGAAACGTCCTCTTGTTCTCGTTTTTTCGTTTCAATGCGAACTGAATTATTATAACCCAATAAGAAAATACAACTACTTTGCATGTAAAGTTAATTGCTTTTAATTGAAAAATCTAATACAATATTTTTGGTTTAGAATTCATCGCTCTTTGTTAAAAATTATATTACATATTTGATTGAACTATTTGGTTAAAAAGTTGTTCTTTAGTTTAAAATTCAATTAATTCATTTTTGGCTGAATATTGATGGTTTTTAGTTAAAAATTCAACTACTTGTTTGAGAGTTGAACTACATTGTTAAAAATTCATTTTATAATTTGGAAATGGAACTATTTTATTTAAAATTCGTTTTTTTTGTTAATAAATAATTTGTTTTACTGAAAGTTGAACTATTCCTTTTTTATTTTAAAATTGACCGTTTTCAGTTCAAAATTAATTTATTTTCTTGAAAACTCGTCTCTGTTAGCAGCAAATTAATCTTATAGACTGAAAATTGAACAACTTGGTTTAAAGTAACTACTTTGTTAAAAATTTATTTGATTAATGACAGATTTATCTCTTAAGTAGAAAATTGAACGAATTTGTTGAAAATTGGTTTTTTGGGGGTTGAAAATCTATATTTTTAAGTATAATTTTAGCTTTCGTCTTTTTCGCTTCAAAATGCAAGCCTTTTTCGCTTGGAAATTCCACAATTTGGTAAAAATTTGTTTTCTCTACTTACTGCGAAGAAGCTTTCTATGGTTGAAAATTAAAAGCTTTTATTAATAATTCATCCTTTTCGTTTAAATATTGATTACGGTAGGCTTGAACAAGTTTTAATTCGGTCGAAATGCCACCCTTGATCTTTTGACGGGATATGATATTTCGACACTTCAGGAGTAATTTCCAACAAATTTTAGAATTACCCATTGAAAACTTTTTTTACTAGTTTTTACTATTTTATAATTTTTCTAAATTTAATAAAGTTTAATACAAAAGTTGCATTATCGTGACAAATAAGATTTTAATTTAGCATTCTGTGATGGGATGGGATGAGATGGCAAGCATGATTTCAAAACAAATTTTTAATTTTTTTTATCACTAGTGTGTGCAAATTTGTTTTCGTCTCTATCTCCCCACGTATATGGATGTAGGAGGTTATTATATAGATGTATGTTATTTAGCAAGAACTGCGTTTTTGTTAAAGCTTTTCTTTTGGTATTTATATTTTTTGTCTATATATTTATTTGTGAACTATGTGTATGTGTTATTTTTTATTTGTTATTAATAGAGAAAAAGAAAGATAAAAGTATGTAAAAATGTTAAAGTTATTATATATGTAAATAATATTATTATATTATTACTATTATTGTATTAAGGGAAAAAACAAATATGTACTGTGTCCATTTTATTTGTTAAAGCCTGAAGAGGGTTCCAATCCAGGACCGAAACATTGTAAACAACGAATAAAGAACATCTTATTCCAAATTAGAAAAAACTCATTTATGGCCGGTAAAAGGCCTCAAATACTGTCTGGAAAATTGGTTCCTTCTGGAATTCGAATACGGTCGCCAGTCTTTTCTTCCTATAATCTCATCCAGATTATAAAAATAAATTGCTTCGAGCTTCATGCGAGTATAATAGTCCACTTGTTTAAAAAATTGTTATAAATTATTAAACTTATATTAATTTGTTATATAATGTAAAATAAATGTCTAATTACACTTAAATCTATGAAATTATAGTAAAGTAATTTATTGCACTATTTATTTTGAATATATGTGCTTCGAATATACGAAAATAATAAAAAAAAATGTTTAAAAAAAGTAAATTCTAATGTAGAAAAAAAGCTTTCAATGAGCGATTTTGAAATTTGTTGGAAATTACTCCTGGAGTGTGGAACTATCATATCCAATTAAAAAATCACGGGTGATATTCCGAAGGAATCAAAACTTGTTCAAGCCAACCGTGAATGAGCAATAGTTACTAAAATTCCAGCAGATGGCATTGTAGCGCGCTAGTCTGGCGCTAATTTAAAAAAAAATCTAAATAAAACTGAGTTATCTAGACCCTTAAAAAAATTTGCAAACTAATTTAAAATTATATAATCTCCAGTGGCCTTTATGCAATCACTTAGCAGTAAAATTATTTAAAAAATTTTGTAACTAATGTAATTCTTAATTTTCGGTAAAAACAATAATTTCGTATACAATTTTTTAAAATACAAAATATACAAGTTTATTTAAATGCACTATTACAGGAAAAAATTACTTTTTGATTTGCTTCATTATGTTCCACCACTTCAAAAAATATGAAAGAATTCCTGAGTGTAGAGGAGTATAAAAGACATTTTCTGACAAAATTTGGTGAGTGACACTTTTCAAAAAGGGGTAAAAAAAAGATTTAACTTTTAGTTCTTCCGCCAAAAATCGGCTTTTCGTTTAAGAATCATGACGAAAATGTTTTTTCATGTCTTTTAATCCTGAGAATTACGACAAAAATCATCATTCATGAATTTTTAATTTTACTACGAAAAAAATAAAATAGAAAAAAGAGGTTTTTTTTTTTTAAAAACTCGAAAACCGTATAAGCTATACCTTTTACATCAATTCAATTTTTCAATTTCCTAAATGATAAAAATATTGTTAAAGAATGGCAAATGCTATTTTCAGGGAAGATATTAAACTTAAGTGTTGTGCTGGTTTTATATATAAAGTTATAGGTGTATCTTTTTGTTTTAAAGAAATTTAAATAGTTTTAATGAATCCATTTAAAAATTTGCTTTTTGGCATCACTCTTTCCATGATATTTAGCTAAGATTGAAGAAGAAAAGAAAATTCTTGGTGTACTTGTTTTTAAATAAAACATGAACTAAATCGTTTTATTCTAAAATAGAAATCGCAACATAGGAACTAAGTTTTCAAAATAATTTACAAATTTCTATTTTATCCATTTTACATTTATTTATTAACCGAATCTACAGAAAAGAATTATCAATAAACGTTCATTTTCATTTAAAACAATTAAATTATGTCTTTTAAAGAATAATTTACTAAAGATATAAATTATTTCACAGTTTTCGATGACTGTAATGTAATAGAATAAAGCTTTTTGAGGGTCAAATTTTGTAAATTTTTATAATTTAAGAGTGCCTTTTAAATTTTATAATTGTCTATTTTTTAATTATATATTTTTAATTCTATTGATCTTTTTATTTTGCTACCCCGCGGACAATAAGATTTTGGGAAAATTCCAAATAGTTCAGGTTTTCATTTAAGAGGTTAATTTTAAGTTTTGATGAATAAGAAAATGTCGAAAAAGAATCTGAAAGATTTTAAAACAATTTTTTCAGAATACATTTTTTTATTTGTAGAAGTTTCAGTAGTTTAAAAAAATCTAAAATGATTGAAATCTTGAGAAGATTCGGAAATTTTTTTAACGAAATGTACATTTTTGAAGATTTCGAACCTTTTAAGCCTTTTAAGAATTTGTAAAGGTTTTAAGAGAACAATAAAATGGTCTCAAGATTCATAGTTAAATTTCAAAATATTTCTTTATTTTGAAACAGATATTGTTAAGACAATTGAATCAGAACTACCAACTTACAAAAATATTTGTTATGCTTAATAAATATCTAAAAAATTTCAAACAATTCAAAGTTAATTTTGAACTTGTTAAAAATTGCATTCTTTTTAATGTAGATTGTTAAAGATTTTTAAAAAGGAAGCTGAATTACGAAAGGTTGATAGAGAATGAAGAAAGTTATTCTAGATTCCCAGAAAAATGTTGAATGATTTTTTATTATGAAAATTTAACTTTAAGATAATTTTCTAAAAGATTTCAAAGGATTTCCAAGAAAATTACGTTCTAGTTCGTGTAATTAGAAAGTTCAAATATCTTCAAAAGATTTAAAAAATGACTAATTTGAAAATAATCAAAATTTAGAGAAAAATGTAGATTTTTTTAGAATTTTGTACAAAAGAAGTTTTTTAATAATTTTGAAAGGTTTTGGGAGAATGAAACAATATTCCCTAGATTTTCAAGTTTGAAAAACTGAACTAAAATTATACATTGTAAACAAATTTAAATAAAATTTTTGCAAACATTTCTTTTCGTCATGACTATTTTCATGAAATTGAGCTTAAGATTTAATAGGAGAACGGAATTTTCATTATACTTGTTTTTAAATTAAACACGAACTAAAGTTATTTGTAGCTGAAAAATAAACCTGGTTAAAAATGATTTTTAAAATCCAGGAAAATATTTTATTGTTAATTATAACTAATTTTTGAAAAGAACTCGAGGTGAAATTTTGAAATAAAAATTTCATAACTTTCATTGTTTATTTAATAATAGTTATTTGGTTTTAATGTTTTTCTCTCTCACTGTATGTAAAATTTGCAACTATTATTTAATCCTAATGCTGTAGGGCTTATTTTATTTGTTAAAAGATTCTCTGCAAATCTAATTAGCACGTTTTTATTAAAAACTTTTATTTACGGATTATAAAATCGTTATTTCTGTAAACAATAGGTGTTCATAACAAAAATTTTTTAATAAAGACGTACCAATGATATTTGCAGAGAATATTTTAAGGAATAAAATATAAACGCTACAGCATTAGATTTAAATAATATTGTTTTTTTTTAAGTTTTCCTAGAGTTCTGTTCGAAAATTAGTTATAATTAACATTAGCATATTTTTCTCGATTTAAAAAATCCTTCTTAACAAGGTTCATTTTTTAGCATTAAATAACATATGATGATATTAATAAATAGTAATAAATAAAAAATATTAGATTATATAAAATATTATAAAATTTTGACTCTTTTCTTTTCTTATATTTAAAAATGACACAAATAATTTTATGTTTAATTTAATTGAGCATGAACAATAATTTTTTGTGGTTAGTAGAAATGCACTGGGATTTACTTCTAAACGCAGTTAATTTTACGATCCTCACAAATTATTTTTAATTCAAAAGATTTAAAAAATCTTAAAGAATTATCTTTTACCCATAATTTTTAGAAAACTACTTTTATTACCAAAAATTTTTTTTAAACTTTCGCCTTGCATTTTTTGAATTCTAGGCCAACTGCATAGCTGGCGCCGCCACACGGTGTATGTCAACTCTCATGACAAATATTCTCCACATGCCTCCAGAAAAGAGGAATTGGGCTGGCTGTGACGACTAATACCAATCGAATTTTATTGCCGAAAGATATACATTTATTCAGAAGTTGTCTGTTCAAAGCTTCAAAAATCTTCTTTTAAAAAGTAAGGAAGTAAGACTGTCTTCATATGATTTTTTGTGAGTTCAAATTTAGTTACACAGATGAGTGTGGTTTCATAGGTTAGTTTACACTTTAATTGTCACTCAATAAAACACAAATCTGAAAATATATTGAATTTCATTCAGTTAAATGGAGTGGCCAAAATTGAAACATATTTATCAATCTTTACCAGTTTGGGCCGCCAGGGATAGCCAAAACTGGGAAGAATCTTGACCCACCTTTGGCCATCAAATTTAAAAAATTTGAAAATAGATTGAAATGAAGGCTGTTGGAACGGGGCGCACAAAAATGGCGAAATGTACGAGCCACTCAAAACTTACCAGCGGTCGATGATAATTTGGTTTTGAGTTTAAAAAAATGCTCTCTCATCATTTTCCCGTCGCCGGAAGGGGCTTCATTGTTGTGGGATATGTGCTTGCTGTCTACATTTTTTCTCCTAATCGAGTAATTGCTAAAAAATGAGATTAAGGTGTTTAATAAAAACACATGAAAAAATACCTAGGCTGTTTGGCGCTGATCGCACAGCGGTACTTGATCGTACTACCCAGGCACGTACTGCCGATAAAGTTGCACTCCTCTTGGCGGGAATTTTAAATTAGAATAAAAGTACGACTTGTGTTCTGTATTTTTTAATTGTTTATTGACATGTCTTACTTGGTCACGGAACAGGAAAATTTTGGAAAGTGATAAAAGGATGCCCCCGTGAACTCGCTGATAATAATTGATAATAATTTTTCAAGTAAAAGAAACGATTTATTGAAATATTTACATATCTTGCTATGCTGTAACGTGCAAAACAGGTATAGAAATGGTGCGTTACGTAGAATCGTATAATTAAGTTAAATATTGTACAAACTATTTTGGCTTTATGGACCACTAATATTAATCGCATAAATTTCTTATAGAAAATAACAAATCTGCAGATTTTTGCAGACATCAACTAAACCATCGTCCTATAACTATCGAGATATAGAATAGAAATTATTCTACATAGCAGACGTGGAATTTAGTCAACAAATTTTGCAGGAAAAATTGATTTGATTAATTGATTAATTTAATTAATTTTGAAAAAGTAAGTTTTTAAAAAGTGTACGCCAGTAATGTAGTTATTTTCTTATTTGTTACCATTTTTTCCTGCAAATTTTCTTTGACTAACTTCGACGTCTTATGTTTAAAATAATTATTTAATTAATTAAATATCGTGCTATATAAGAATAATGAATAATGAAAATAGTTTGTAAAAAGTAAGCGCCGTAAAAAGCTAGCGAAAATGTTTCCTGCAGAAATTTTTGACTAAATTCCACGTCTGTTAAGTGGACCAATTTCTACTCTATACCTCGATATTTAAAGGATGATGGTTTTTCAATGTCATAACAAGATATGTAAATATTTCAATAAATTATTTCTTTTACTTGATAAATTATTATCAATTATTATCAGCGAGTTCCCGGCGGCATCCTTTTATCACTTTCCACAGTCTTCCTATTCCGAGACCAAGTAAGGCATGTCAATAAACAATTACAAAAATACAGAACACAAGTCGCATTATTATCATAATTTAAAATTCCCGCCAAGAGGAGTGAAACTTTATCGGCAGTGCATGCTTGGTTAGTACGATCAAGTACCGCTGTACGATCAGCGCCAAACAGCCTTGGCGCTTTTCTCATGTGTTTTAATTAAACACCTTACTCTCATTTTTGAGCAATTACTCGATTATGATAAAAAATTAAACAGTGAGAGCATATCCCACAACAATGAAGCCCCTTTCGGCGACGGGAAACTGATGAGGGAGCATTTTTGAAACCTCAAAACCGAATTATCATCCACCGCTGGTAAGTTTTGAGTGCCTCATAGATTTCGCCATTTTTGTGCGCCACGTTCCAGCAGCCTCAAGTTTAATCCAAAAGAGCGTAAACATCTATTTTCTCTTGTTTATATGTGTCGTAGATGTCTCCCTGTTATTTTAAGCCAAGATAGAAAAAAATTGTACTAAGCGTTTTTGAGAAACACGATTTTTTGTTTTTTAGCAAGTAAAAATAACATTTTTCTCAAAAACGACCCAAAATATGAATTTGCAGTTCATGATTCAAAATTGTTCCCTTTCCTTAAATATGTGAAATGATGCCTTTACTTGTGTTTTATTTATTGTATTTTAACTAATTTAAAAAAAAGAATAAATCGTTTAAAATGGACTAAAGTAACATAAATTTTAACAAACATCAAAATTTTATTTTGTGCATGATTGTTTTTAGTTTAATAACAATGCAAATAGCATACATCATGAGCATATTTAGGTTTCTAAGCTTGGAAGTAAAGAAAAATTGGTTTTTATTTCCAAAATTGAAGAAATATCATGTTTAACAATTAAAAATATCATTGTTCTTGAAAAAGACGCAAAAATTGAATAATAGTTTATAATAGTTTTAAAATTTGTTAAAATTTTACATTTTTGCAAGTTATATTGCAAGAAATTTGGATACAAACAATACAATGATAAAACTTCTTGAGATTATTATTGTTAATATTATAAACAAATTCAATAAACAAATGCATTAATCAGGAATTTTTCGATAGAAAAATTAGTTTTTTTGATTTCATGTTTTTAAATTAGGAACTGTACGATAATTTTAGAAAAATTAATAACATTTTCGTTAATCTTATGAGTTTTTACAACAAATTTAATAAACAAAATGCATTATTCAGGCATTTTTCGACGGAAAAATTCATTTTTTTCAATGCTAGTCCTTTCAGTCTGGAACTTCATGACAATTTCAGCAACATGCATAACTAGTTGATAAATTTGGTTATTTTTTAAAACAAATTAAATAAACAAATACATAGATAAGGCATTTGTAGAATGAAAAATTCGTTTTGTCGATGCCAACTTTATTAATTAAGAAATTCATGATAATTTCAGAAAATATTCATAATTTATTGATCAATTTAATGACTTTTTAAAACAATTTTAATAAACAAATGCGTTATTAAGGAATTTGTCGACGGAAAAATTCTTTTTCGATATCAGAATTTCTAACTGTGATATTCATTTTAAATTGAGCAAAATTCATGATTAGTTGATAAATTTGATGATTTTCTAAAATAAATTTCATAAGCATTTTTATAAATTGTTTAAAAAAGTCATAAAATTGATCAATTTATTATGAATTTCTTTTTGAACATGAAGTTCCTAATTAAAAAAGTCGTCATCGAAAAAAGAATATTTTTCTTGCGACAAATGCCTTATCGAAGCATTTGTTTATTAAATTTGTTTTAAAAATCATGAAATTTATGAACTAGTTAAGAATATTGTTGAATTTGTCATGAAGTTCCCAAATGAAAGGACTGGCATTGAAAAAAGTTAACTTTTCTGCCGACAAATGCCCGGCTAATGCATTTGTTTATTAAATTTTCATCAAGAAAATCATAACATTAATCAACAAATTGTGAGGTTTTATAAAATAAGCATGACATTCCTAATTAAATAAAATGAAATGAACAAAAACGAATTGTTCTTTGAAAAAATGCTTGATTAATGCATTTGTTTATTAAATTTGTTCGCAATACAACTATCTTTTGAAGAAATTATCTATTTGGCTTAAAAATTTAACAATATGTTTGAAAATTTAACTGATTTTAGTTGAAATTTAATCTTTTTCAATTGAAGTTTCGACCATCTGATTGAAAATTCACATCTTTTGGTAGACAATATTTTTTGATGTACTTGTGAATTTGTTACCATCATTTATTTTTATTCTGACAAATTATACATATACTAAAATATAATAAAAAATTATTCCTCAAAATCTGTGAATGAATTGCTGCAAAATTCGCCATTTTTTGTACATCGAAAATTTTTGCATAACTTGTACAGCATTGCATTATTTAAATTTCCCACACTAACATAAAAAGTAATGTTTTTGCACATTTGTAATACATTTAAGAATAAAATTCATGACTTGTATAGCGATTTAATTCGATAAGTTATGAATAATTTAATTTCCCTCATTTGGAAAAATTCGTGACGAAGTTGCCTAAACCGGACATAAATTTAATTTTTCAATAAAAATTAGTAAGAACGCATTAAATATAATATTATAAATATTTATAAGATTGATATTATCGATTTACTTTTTTAAATAAATAAATTAAATGAACTTTTCTGATGAAAATTTATATTTTCGAGTTAAAAATCTAACTGTTTTAAAGAATACTTGTATTTTTTACATGAAAATTCAACATTTTGTTTGAATTTTTTTCATTTCTTAACTGAAAAACCTTTTTTGACTGAAATTTGAACTATTTTCTTGAAAACTCGTCTTTTTGGTTCAAAAATTTATCTTTTTAACTATAAATTCCATCTTTTCTGAGCAAAAATGCAACTGTGGTTGAAAATTCAAATGTTTAGGTTGAGGCTTTAAAAGTTTCAATTTGCAATTAAAATCTTTTTCGGTTGGAATATCAGCTATTATGTTTTTTTTAAAGAATGAAGCTTTTTGGTTAACCTAGCACGTTAAATTTCTAACAAATTGTTGAATTTTATAATAAAAAAGACTAATTTTTTCCAAAAATGTAAATTCTTATCAAAAAATATAATAGTTTTAATTATAAATTTAAAGAATTTAAATACATTAAGAAAACAAACGAAATTTCACCAAAACAGTTCGACTTCTAACCAAAAAAGATAAAATTTCTACCATAAGAGATGATTTGTCAAATAAATACGATTTTTCATTAAAAAACGAAAAATATTTAAACCAGATTGTTCAATTTTCTACCATAATGATATAATTTTTAAACCTAAAATTATTGAATTCTCAAGCGAAAAACAAGAGTGTTCTACAAAACAGTTATATTTTTAATTAAAAAATGTGAATTTTTAACAAACAAGTTCATTTACAACCAAAGAGAGGAATTTTCAAGTAAAATTATGGATTTTTTACAAAGTAGTATAACTTTTAACCATTTAGTAAAATTTGTAACAAAAAAAAACGTGAATTCTTATCAAGAAATATAATAGTTGATATTTTAACCGAAAAATATTTTAATCAAAAATTGTAATAAGTTGAATTAATAATAAAAAAACAACGAATTTTCAATAAAAATGTTGAAGCCCCAACCTAAACAGATTAATTTTTTACCAAACAGTTGCATTTTTGCTCAAGAAAGAGGAAATTTATAATTAAAAAGATAAATTTTCGAACCAAAAAGATACAATTTTCAACCAAATAATAACGTTTTTAATAAACAAATAATTTAAATTGTTTGAATACTTTCTTCAATTTATGTATTAATTTTAATTAAGATGAATTCTAAATCAAAATTTACAACCAAACAGTTTAATTTGCAAGTAAATCGATAATATTAATCTTACTAATATTTATGATATTTAATATTAATCTATAATTTAAAATTGTAATGCATACTTACTTATGTTATTTAAAAATTAAATGTAAAAGTTAATATTATATAACTTAGTTAAAAAAATGAGCGGCAAGTGTGGAGCTTATAAACAATATTTTTAACATTAATTAATTGAATAATATCTGGTTATTTGTTTCCAGCAAAATTTTAACATGTTATTTGGATAAACGCCATTGGATTTTTCTTGTCCCAGTATTGGCTTTTTTTGTGTCCCACTTAAGGATATAACGGTCGGTTTCTTATTTTTTTTTAAATTAAATAATTTTAATATGAAATATAAGGAATTAAAAGAGTTTCATCAAGAATTTAATAAATACACGAGTCGAAATATAGGTACTTTTTATATTCTCCATGGTGCTGAATGATCCTTTTTTGGATCTCCTTAATACTCGTCATTCTTGTTAGAAAATTTTAAATTCTATTTAGAGGTTTCAAATGTAAAATTATTGAAACTCATATTGAAAATTAACTAAAATATGAATGAATAACTATTTTTGAGTATTAAAAATTATTACTATTTATAAAATATTAATACTGCATTATCCATATTCATATAAATACAAACATACATGTATTTGCAATATGTTCCAATAATAATAAATAAGACATGTTGACACTAAAATCATTTTTATTGACTTTGAATTACACGAAAACATTTAAAAGTGTTATATTGCTATTTATTTTACAGTAAAATAATTTTCGGTATATAAATGACCAGGAAAAATATTTCGAAGCAAGTGGATGTGTGCCTTCATAGCTAAAAATTAATTATTTAATAATGAATAAATAAGGAATAATTAATTCATAATTAATAAATCATTAATTAATAATAATTAATATTTTCGCCCTCTTATTTAAAATGATTTTTTTTCATGTTTTTGTTTATGAAATACATCAATTTTCTACCAAATACTTTTATTTTTAACTTATACAATCTACAATATAAAGTTTAAATCTAACACATTAATTTTCTATCAAACTGTTGAATTTCCAAGCCCAAAAGATGGATTTCCTGAAAAAAGTATAATTTTTAACATAAAAGTCGACGATCGGACAAACCTTGGTCCGAGTATTTAATAGCATGATTAAAAATGTCGAAATTAAATTTAAATATTTTAAATTTCCTATCTAATAATAGTTTTTTAAGTGAATAACCTATACTGTTTAAAATTATAAATATAGTCATCTTTTTGTATATTTTAAATCAGGCTTTTAATGTTTTTATAAATAAGTAAATATGATGAAACAAGAAACAAGAACAATATAATGATGAAGAAATTTCTTCGTGAAATTATTATTGTTGATATTATAAATAAATTTAATAAAAAATGCATTAATGAGGCATTTTTCTGATTTTGCAACATTTTTGACAACTTTTTCGTTGTCAAATACCAAAATAATGCATATGTAAACAAACGTTTGTTAAATTTGTTTTAAAAAAATTATAAAATTTATCATCCTAATGATAAAGTCTTAAATCTAAAAAAACATTCCGTTGACAAATGCCCCAATAATGCATTTGTTTATTAAATTTGTTAAAAAATTATAAAATTAAAAAAATGATTAATTTTGCTGAAATTATCGTGAAGTTCCTAATTTAAAAATTTGACATCGAATTTTATGTCAACAAATGCCGGAA
>JAWWLR010217500.1:0-13035 GCA_035041075.1 Acraspis erinacei | reverse complement strand
CACCACACATGACCAAACAATGAGGTTGTTTTAATTTTTTTGCCTTCATCCATCGAAGAAGATTTTTTTAATTAAATGATATTTTATCTTGTGTCAAAAAAAAAACTATACGTCCAATCGAAATGTGGTTAATGAAAAATTTGTAGATCTTTTCAGCGCGATCTTTTCAACAAAATTCAAAAGAAGTTGTTATGATAATCTTGTCGGACATTCAAAAAACAATGTTTTTTTCTGTTGAATTTTTTTCGTATCATGCGTTGCTTGGCTTAAAATCTTCATTTTGGTTCGCGTTTTTGGATTTTAAAAAAGGCTCTGACTGATCATTTTAATTTTGTCGAAAAAAAGTCATAAGGATAAATTGTTTGAGTTTCCGAGTACTATAAATAGTAGATGATAGAATTTTTAAATCTTCAAAAAAAATAGTCTCAAATATTTTGAAAATGCCCTTACTTTTGGAATTTTTATCAAAAATATCTGGTTTACTTACTCGTTTTTTCTTTTTAGAGCCGAAAAAAGTTTGCAAAAGCAGAATGCAATCTGATCAATCTTTCGAAAGTTATCGTGCCTACAGAATACACACTACCGACCGACAGACAGACCGACTGACAGACACGTTTGTAAAAATCGTTTTTTCTGAATCAGGGGGTCTTAAAACCTTAATATTTGATGAATACCGTCAAAGTGAAATTTTACATAAAACCGATACCTTCTCATTAGGATGAGATTGTAATATAAGAATTGTTCAAATCCATAATGAGTAACCTGCATTAAATAGAATGACAACAAATTGAAACTGTCGCAATTTGAAATATAAGCGCTTAAAATTTTCTCAATTGAAATGAAAAAAATCATAATTTAACATTAAAATTAATTAGAAAAATATATTACTACAAACAATAAAAATTAATTCACGGCTTTCAAGAGATTTTCAAGTATCTCATAGAATTCCAGACAATATCAGAGATTGTAGAGTATTTGTAAGTGTAAATTAAAGAAAACTTAAAGCTTTTCCAATGAGTTTCAAAACTTAAAATGTTTTCAAAAGAACTCGAACATTTCAAATGATTTCAATGAATTTCAGAACATTTTCACAAATTTAAATTCGGATATATAGATACATCAGTTTATTAGAATATTTACCAATAGAATGTAGGATAACTGTTAAGTACAGGACTAGAGTTGAATGCATCCACATTTTTTCGAACTGAGGAAAAACTGCTTCTTACGCTTTAATCAGTAAAGAACATAAAATATGTTCCTTATCGTATATATTATCAACGTATAGCGCTTGCCCTTGTGAGATATTTGTATTGCATTAATGAATCCCAGATATAACAAATTTTTAGATGTTATTTTAAAGGCATTTTTCAAGCCAAGACCACTTGAATATCCTCCACAAGGATTAATTAAGAGTCACTCATTGATTGCAATATGATTTATAAGAAAAAAATCATATTTTTTAATTTTCACGCTAAGCGTTTCATATGGAACTCATAATTTTTTCAGAATTTGCAAAGGGAGTTTATTTTATACATGCACTACATTTTAAAGCAGATTTATTTTCAATGCAGCCTTAAAATTATTCAGTTTTTAAAACTCGAATCGGAGGCAGGCAAATGGATTGCCAGTTTTTTTTAAATTTATGTTTTTTTCTACTTCAGTTTTTACATTATCACCTGAATTGATGCAAATATTCCTGAAACTAATATAGGTTTGATTATATTTTTTTAAATACACAAATTGTTGATTTTGCAAAAAAATGAAAGAAGTAAATATAAAACTTTGGCGTGCAAAAGAATTCTTTTCGCACTACAGCTGCTTAACATGTCTATAACACATTAAAAATAATCATTGTTATTACAGATTTTCTGGAAAAGTTCGGAATTTCTTGTTTTTTAATTTAGGATTATCTTTGATCATCTGACTTGAACCAGACATTCTTGAAAGTAATATAGGTTTAATTATATTTTTTAAAATGCAACATGTGTTAATGTTTTAAAGAAATTAAAGAAATTATTTCAAAGCTTTGGAATTTATACTGGAAGAGTATTTTCTTCACTAAAACTGTTTCAAGTTGTTGTGGGAAAGATTTGCAATAAATATTCAATAAAAAGCTAACACTGAGCAATTTTTATACATAAATTTGGGTCGGGATATTTAAATTAGCGATTTTTTCACATTTGGAGTCCTGTAAATCCTTTAAAATACTTCAGATATTGTGGGAAATGATACCTTTTTCACTCTAGTCGTACATTTAATAAGCAATCGAAATTAATAAATAAAAAGTCTTCGATTTATTTATTTAGGAAAAGCAGCTATTGTAAACCTAAATATAGTTTGTCTAGTTGCAGGAGGATATCAATTGTAGGATATATGTACTTTTAGCCGCAGCTAAACAATAAATGGATATGTTAACATGGATAAATAAATGGATTTTTTAACTAGATGGAAATTTCGTGATTTTTAAAATTCCATAAATAAATCATAATAATTATTGATTGTTAGTTTTACTTGTAAATAGCGACTGCAAATCTCTCTTACGAAAATTTCAAGCAACTTTAGTGCAAATAAAATTATTGTGCATACCAAAAAGCCAAAGTTTTATATTCACTTAATTATTTTCGTGACAGAATCATCAATGAGTTGTATTTCCACAAATATTATTGAACCTACGTTCTATTCATGAATATCTAAATCAATTATGTTGAAGGAAAATCCTAAATTGAAAAACTATAGATTCAAAATTTTTCCAAAAGAATTGTTTACAACAATTACAAATTTTATTTTTTTATAGAAGATGTTACAGACAATCATTCTCATAATAATGTGAAGTATTTCTATACGTGAAAAAAATTTGTTCAACAAAACTTAGAAAATGTTTTTAATACATGAAAATTTGAAGCACCTTCAGTGCAAAAAAAGAAAGTTTTCTTTTTCTTATATTTTATTGAAAAATAAAAAATGGTTGTACGTTAAAAAATATAATCAAAAATATATTAGTTTTAGGAATACGTACAATAATTCGGATAATGAAGAAAACTGCGAAATAGAAAAAAAACCAATTCCAAATTTTTGCAAAAAATTGTCTATAACAATTGCGATGGTTGTTGTTTTATAAAAATTGTTACTGAAAGTTACGCTTGCAATAATTTAAAGTATTTGACTGGAAGAACAGATTTTTCTTCAACATAAATTACAATGTTATGCTATTTCGTAATGTACCATGTGTACAATAATTAAAACATAGAACAATCAAATTATTCGCATAATGGTGGTGAAAAATCTCTATTTTCTCATGCTTTGCGTAAACATACAATAAATAAACAATTAAAAAGTCTAATATGTTAGACCTAGATGTGCTTTGAAATTTGGCGCATTTCAATTAAACAAAAATTGCCAATCGATAGAAAAACTTTTTCTGTTTAAAACAGTTTTTTGAGTATTAGAAAGGACCATAACGCCCTTACTCTTCAATAATGTATATTAAAATTATAGGTCAATCAATTAGTCTAGAGTCAATGCATCTTTTCCCCTGTTTCCTCAATTTTAAATTATGTTAATGAAAAAAGTTTAACTATAAAAAACTTTTTTCAAATTTTAAGCATTGCCATATTATAGAGTGCTAAAAGAATGCTCGCACCGCACAGAAATATTTGATCAAACGTGAAATAAAAACTTTGCAAAGAGTCGAAAACTACATTAACGGGACGTAGAATAATTTTTATCTGGAGGCAGATAAATATTATTTCATGCTGGAAAATAATTGTACTTTTCGCTTCTTTGAAACTTTTTTTATCTAACCTCAGATCAAAAATTTCATTGGGATCTACTGTATTATATTTACGATTTGTTAATTTTAAACAAGAATAAGAGATTAAAATTGTACCGATTGAGAAGCTCAAATTGTATTACGAAACAGTATTATGTGAAAATCAATACTAGCTCATGGACTTGTAAAACCTAAATAAATAAATTTTATATACATCACTAAAGCATTAATTTATTTTCATTATTGATGGAAATACCTTGAGTAGATCACAACAGAAAATTTTTATAGAATTTATTGTACGTTTGATACGCTCCTTACTTACGGGTGAGATACTTATTTGGCGGTAGCAGTAAGGAGAATAATCTTCGAGGACAATTAAATAGAGGCAACCGCATGAAGACTGATCTGAAGAAGATCAGATGGGAGAGATAGCGAAAGTAAGCGCAATCTGGAGAATATATGATGAGAGAGAGGGTGGAGGGATATGGGTGCAGGTGGAAAAAGCGATTGACGTGTCTATCTCATACGGTAGAAAGAGATACGAGTAGGGCGAGTGATCTGAAGGAAAGATGATGAGCAAGTTGGAATGATGTAGTAGCTGAGCAGTTTTCTTTACGATTTTGACTTATAACCTAGAAAGATACGGGTTAGCAGAGATTCATGTTGTTATGTAGAAAGGGGAATGGGATAACGTGAGTAAGCGAGTCGGATGAGAAGCTTGGAATGCCAGCTCTCTCAGCTGAAACGGGCGAGCTGGAATGCCAGCTCGCCCATCAGCGGATGATATCTGGGGGGTGGGGGATTCGAAAGATCTGGAGAGCTACAGTTTTGCTGGTTCGTGCTGGTTACCATCTTGCAAACAACTGACGTTCAGGGCCAGTGCGCGCGGTTTTATAGCAGACACCGCGTGGGCGTTGCGTGGGAGTGGCGCGGAAAGAGTAAGAAGCCCGTGGAGGGGGATGCGCGCTTGGACTTTCGCTGGCGTTCTACTCGCGTTCCTCGCCTGTACTTGCCTTCTCGCCTGGCTGACGTCACGGCTGATTTCACCTCTCTCTGTCTCTCCTACTTTAAGTTTCTGTACTAAATGCTTTTAATGTTTTGAAGAGAAAAAATTCAGGTGCGTTTCCTAACCTTTCTCGTTTTCTTTTTTTATCACAATTTTATATTTATTTTAGTTAAAGTTCTCAAACCAGAGTTTTTCCATATTGCAATAAATCCAAATGAACTGATCTTAAAAGTAAATCAATTTTCCCGAGTTTTCCCTACATTCATAATTGATTCGCAAATATGAGTAAATATCTCGGCGCCTAAATGGTCCGCGTCTGAATGTCAGGCGTAAAAATGGCAGCGTCCAGATGCGCGCTCAAACTGGCGGCGACTCAAAGTCCTCCTCCTAACAACAGGACCCGCTCAAAAAAAATTTTCAGGAATTTTTTAAAGCAGAACTGTATCTGCAAACTTTCTATCATATTTTTCTTCGTTGAACAGAGCATTTTAAATTGTTATCTATTCATAGTATTTTCGATAAATGAAACAAAAATATCAAGTCATATCAATGAATGGTCACAGAAAAATGCACAGGTCTTTTGAAAATAAAAATGCTGCAAATTTGGATACTTACTTTTAAAATAGTTTTATTTCCAAGACCTCTTTAAAATTAAATAGCTTTTTAAGCTTGCATTGGAAAAGTTGAGTTCTGAAATCTATTTATTTCTTAATCTTCTGTGTCAAACATTTCAAACAGAAATTGGGTTTGCTTAAGTATTCTTCAATTGGAAATTGGAAACCGGAAAAATTAAACCGTTTAAAATTAAAACCGATCAAATTTGAACAATTCCGGGAACAAATATTGAACAGCTTTAATATTTCAATTTTTTAAAGATCGAGCATTTTTCCCTCCATAGTCGTATGTTTTTGATTTTTGTAATCGTTTAACCTCAATTTTTGCGATGTTGCAATGCAAAGGACAAAAGACATTTTGATTTAAAATTACAGCACCAATAAGATAGCCGTATGGTTGATGGCTGAAGGTTGACAGCAATAGTCTCTCCGTTTCTAGCAATACAACTTTCATAAATTTAATAAAACAAAATATGCTTGTCCTACATTGTGATGTCATCTCAAATAAAAACGAAAACCTTTGGGAACCCTCTTGGAAGTAAAGAGATAGAACTTTTCTATCTCTTCCAAGTACACATTTGGCATCCCCAAACCGCTATCTCTTTCTATCCACTATTGCATACCCGTGCCCCATGATACCTATACCTTACTATCCCTCAGTATTATCTGTGTCTCGTAATATCTATCTCTTCATATTTCTTGGTCTATCCATATGTCTGGTAATATCTATCTCTTTCTAACCCTCTGTCTATCCCTATTTCCGGTAATAACTATCTCTTTCTATCTACTTATCTATATGTACTGAGAAAAATTTGAATTCCTTTCTATCCACAAATCTATCTCCCTGGCTAGAAATTTGTATCTCTTTTCCTAAGCCTACATTTCTTCCTTGAAATGTGTATCTCTTTCTATCCTTATGTCAACCTCCACAAAAAAATTGTTCTCTCTTTCTATCCCTAAGATTTAAGTTCATCTTCATATTAGCAATTATGATCTCTTCCTGTCCAAAAGTCTATCTTTCTAATAGACATTTTTATCTCCTTCTATCTCTCCTATAGAAATGTGTAAGTCGTTCGATCCCAAAGTATTTTTATCTTCCAGAAATCATGGCCTCTTTCTATCCATAAAGCTATCTGTCCCTGCTAAAAACTTTATTTCTTTCTATCTGTCAGTCGATCTCTCCCTGCCATATATTTTAAACTTTTGGAATACGTATATTTGTCTCTTTTTTTCGATTATTATTATTTTTTTCTAGTTTTCAGTATATTTCTCCATACAAAATGTTTGTATCTTCTTGAATTCCTGAGATCCCCGAGTCATCTCTCCTTACCAGAAAATAAAACAGTACCGTTTCATAATATCTTAGGGGTCGTCCATAAATTATGTAAAACGTTTCTTTATTTAAGATTTAAATTGCTCATTCATTTATAAAAATTGTATAAACACGTCTTCATTCGTATCAGTGACGAATCATATTTGAATTAAAGTTCCAAATGCGCTGCAACAAAAATTAACCCCGCTTTCTCTAAAGGAACGCAAAATGATAAATGAGCTCTAAATGATATCACACTTATGGTTTGAAAGGATCTCAATTCTAATTGAACCTATTTCCAAAGAACGTAATTTTTGTGAGGCGACTTTGACGCTATGTTTAATTAATAACAAAATACTTACCTGAAAGCACACATGTAATCGAACTCTGATGGACATAGCTTAGTGAAGATAATTAAATTATCATATTTATTAGCGCAATTTAAATAGATATAATGCATTGATAAATACAATTTGCAAGTTATGTAACAAACTTGTAAATATAAAGGCTTATTCATATGTAAGAAACTTTTGGTCGTAAGTTATCGCCAGTTTTCCCAATCTTGGAATCTTCTTAAACTGCGCTTGGGTCGGTCCGTCCATCCGATTGGTCACTATTAGCACGCAAATTTTGAATTATATAAATATTTAGATTCAATATTTATAGTAAATAATGATTGAGAAATGCCCAAATAGAATTTTCCTAATCCTAAAATGAGATTTTGGAGTGACAGATACAAAAAATTAGATTTTAATGAAAAAGAGGTTATGAATGCTGACTTCAGAGAAATAAATCATTTTTGTTTGTCGCAATGGGTAATCTCGTTTCTGTCGAGTTTCAAAATTACATTTTTGTTTATTTCCGACAATGTGACTTCAAATAAAATCACTAAAAGTACCAAAAATGAATTAAGAATAATTAATTACTGCATTGGTAAATATTAAATCATACATTTTTTACAAACTTGAAGAAGAACTGAATCACAAAAAAGTGATTTTGAATTTAAAGTAATTATTTGAAGAATAATAAAATAAAATTATAAATAAATAAAAAATAAATAAAATTATTGAAGAATAATAAAATATGATTCTAGAGCGCATTTTAATTTCAAATAGACCCTTGTAGAATAATATAACCGAATTTCATAACTCCACTTAATCAATGGGATCGCATGGACTTTTTTCTCCAAAGGAGTATTATATTTTATATTTACTATAAAAGCGATATTTAGATACACTCAGCTATGTATTTCTCCGTTACGTGCGAGCGTTTATATGTATATGTGTAAGTTAAAATAGAAGTGTTGGGTTTAAGTTAAGAATGGATTGCGTGGTATCTCTGTGTTGTGTGTATAAGCGCGTCAGTATTGGTCCGAATGTCTGCCCGGAAGTGTGCTGGTCCTGTTTACCTCTTTTTTTCCTCCATCCGATTCTTTCTAACGATGAGTCATAATTTTTCGTATATTGGATTTTAAATGCTCATATTGCTTCTACGAAAGTGTGAAAAGATTATTTCAGTTTTTGGAATTCTTTATATTAATTTCGTCTTCAAGCCGCTCGGTTACTTTGATATAGTGAATATTAAATATTCAAACTTTTTATATCTATTATTAAAACACTTTTTTCACTTATTTTAACAAAAATATCAAACTCGTCGGTATCCAAGTACAAAATAAATGTGTATAATTATTTTAATGTTGTTGTGCCTAATATGTCCACACGGATTGAGATATCGTGACATAATATTCAATTGCAATTCGTATATTATTAACCTTGAATGTCAGTAAAGTATAAGTAGCAAATGCAACGAATTTTAGCCGAGAAGTGTCATTAATAATTTTGAAAAAAATTATCCCAGTAAATGTGTAAAATAATTTTCATCTTTTTATATATATAAAGCACTAAAGAACGTTTTCATGCATCAATATTTTTATAATTCCCAGTGTAAAAAAATCCTCTCATAAACAAGGAAAATAAAATTTTTATAAAATTTAAAAGCCATATTGGTAGGTTATCGTAGGTCATGAAAGGTTCCTAATTTGAGCTTCGGTTATGAAAATTTCTTTTGTTGTTGACCATGTCCGAAGGTAATGATATATCGTTCTCAAAGTTTGCAATATAGGAAATGACACGATAAATTGCGTTTGTATATTTAGTTTAAGTAATATATTTGTTTAAATCCGAGTAAAAAAATGTGTAAAATTATTTTCCTTATTTTTCTGCTCATTACGTCCACACGGATTGAGATAACGTGTTTAGAATTTGAAAGATTAAATAAAAAGTACTAAAAAATGTTTATACACATCAATATGTTTATCATTTCAAGGAAAGTTTATTTATAAATTGATAAAATAGGATACATACATTTCAGATTTTTCGAATCGCGTATGTTAAGCACTGATACCAATTTTTGACTAATTCGACTAAATATTCTAAGAAATCCATATAAAAAATAACATTCGCACATTTGTTGCGTATGAAAAAATAAGTATCTGGGCGCAACGAATGTGCAAATGTTATTTTTTATATTGATTTCTTAGAATGTTTAGACGAATTAGTCAAAAATTTGTTTCAGTGAGCACCAAAAAAAAATGAAAATAGTTTTACAAATTTATTTTTTTTCATTAAAATATTGTTTCCATTGAAATTTCTTGCAATATAACTTAAAAAATGTTAAATTATTGAAAATGATAGAAAAGACATTTTCAATAAATAATTTGTTGAACATTTTTTTTTTTGTGTATCATGATGTAATATCTTTATATAATGTAAATCTATGAAACGTCAGCGATTATAACAATTTTCCTATTATTGAGGAGCACCGGGAACGTCAAATAGAACAAATAGCCATTTTTTTCGTCATATTTATTTATTTATAAAAAAATTGAAAAACTAAATCAAAAATCATACTCGACAGCCGGAATAGTATTTTGAAACAAAAGATGTCATTTATCCCCACTGTGCGCCGGCAGCGCTTTATCACGCCTAACGGCACTTTGTAGTACTGCTTTATATTGTATTTTTGGTTTGAATCAAATAAATATTTGTATGAATTCGAATAAACAGATGTTAAACAAATGCATTGTTCAATAAAAGTCCATTTTTTCTGTAAATCAAACAAATTCTACTAAACAAATTATTTGTTTAAATCAATAAAATTAAATAAACCCTGAAATTAAATAAATCTTTTTTTAACTCCAGCAAAAAACTTGTTTTATTCAATTATATAAATTTAAAAAAATTTGTCTGAGTGCACTGTGCCCAAATAATCATTTTCCATAAGGTAGGAAGCAATATTCTCAATTCCAATTTCGAGTAGATTATGGATTAATGAAAATGATTAAAACTAGCTTTATAACCATAATGAAGACTAAACTAATGTTTCTGATTGCTTCCTAACATCACGGCGATATTAAATGCAAACCACATAGATTGCTCAGATGCACATGATTCTGCAGCAAAAGTACTTTCTCACGTGAATCCTTCGCGAGCTGTTTGGGGTTATGCAGAAGTTGGTACGAATTTTCTTCAATTTGAGCCTCCAGGCTATGGAGCTCCGTAATCGAGGTTTATTCCGCGACTCGTGCAGGCGATATTATTACGCCAACGGCGTTGGCGGACTTCGAGACGCTCGATTGCTGTCCGGGCGCCATCTTTGATTGCTCGACGTCGTTGATCGTTGTCCGCCAAGAATTATCATAACTCACCTCTGCAATGTTCGCCGCGACCGTGGGTGTAATTCATTTCTTTGAATCCTCGGTAATTCGAAAATCCAGTTCCACTTTTTACGTATTCCAACCACGAATCACTGAAATCTGATAATATATAAGCTCTCTCAAATTGATTCAGTGAGAAGTCGGTCATACTCGGAAAAATTTTTATTTGAATTCATATCATTGAATCAAACCAATTCATTGCTCCAATTATAAAAAAGGTTTATTTTATTTCAAGAAGTGGAAAATATTAGCCTTATTGTTTGAAACAAATTATTTGTTTAGTAGAAATTGTTTGTTTTAAACAAAAAATTGGATTTTATTGAACATTGCATTTGTTTAAAATCTGTTTATCCGAATTTATAAAAAGTTTTATTTGTTTTAAATAAGAAATACAATACAAAGTGCTGCTGGGATTGACAAAGAGCTGTCGGCGGTTCCTGCGATACTAACCTAAAATCTAAATTAATTTATTATTGTTTATTTTTAATTGGTTTGCTGCAATTTAAAAAAATGTTCACTTAATTTTAAGACATGAAAAATATTTGCCTTATTGAATGAAATAAATAGGTGTGCTAAGGCGCTAACCGCGGTTCCTGTGGTACTAACCTAAAATTTAAATTAATTGATCCTGCACTCAGAAAAATGTTTGTTTAAATCAAACAACAAAATTTGTTTGGATTCATATCGTTGAATTAAACAACTTTTTTGTTTCAATTAAAAAAAAAGTTTTATTTAATTTCATGAAAAGAAAAATATTTGCCTTATTGATTGAAACTAATAATTTGTTTAGTACAATTTGATTTTTAAAAAAATTGACCTTTATTAAACAATGAGTTAGTTTAAAATCAGTTTATTCAAATTTAAAAAAATGCTTATTTGATTCAAACAAGAAATGCAATACGAAGCAGTACTCAAAAGTGCCGCTAGGTGTGCTGAACCACTGATGGCGGTTCCTGCGGTGCTAACCTAAAATATAATTAATTGATTCTGTACTCAAAAAAATTTTGTTTGATTTAAACAGCAAACTTTGTTTGAATTTATTGCATTGATCCAAACATATTGTTTGCTTCAATTAAAACAAGGTTTATTTAATTTTTAAAAATTAAAAATATCTTCACTATTGATTGAAACACATAATTTTCATAGTACAATTTGTTTGATTTAAAAAAATGGCTTTTATTAAACAATTCATTTGTTTAAAATCTGTTCGTTCGAATTCATAAAAATGTTTATTTGAATCAAACAAGAAACGCAATGCGAAGCAGTACTCAAAAGTGCCGCTAGGAGTGCTGAACCACTGCTGGCGGTTCCTGCGGTACTAACCTAAAATATACATTAATTGATCTAATACTTTATTTAATTTTAAGAAATGGAAAATATTTGCCTTCTTAATTGAAACAAATGATTTGTTTAATACATTTTGTTTCTTTTAAACAAAAAATTGTCTTTTATTAAACAATGCTTTTGTTTTAAAATCTTTTTATTCGAATTCTTAAAAATATTTATTTGATTCGAAACAAAAATACCATAAAAAGTACAAAGCAGGACTACAAAGTGCCGCTAGACGTGCTAAAGCGCTGCCGACGGTTCCTGCGGTACTAACCTAAAATATAATTATTTGATCCTATACTCAAAAAAAATTTGTTTGAATGAAACAACAAAATTTGTTTGAATTTATTTCATTGATTCAAACATATGGTTTGCTTCAATTAAAAAAAGGTTTATTTAATTAAAATTTTTTTTAATATCTTCACTATTGATTGAAACACATAATTTTTATAGTACAATTTGTTTGATTTCATAAAAATGTTTATTTGATTCTAACAAAAAGATACAATACAAAGTAGTACTATAAAGTTCCGCTAGGCTTGCTAAAGCGCAGCCGACGGTTCCTGCGGTAACCTACAATCTAAATTAATTGATCCAACACTCACAAAAATGTTCGTTTGAATCGAACAACAAAATTTCTTTGAATTCATATCATTGAACTAAAAAAATGGTTTGGTTCAACTGAAAAAAGCTTTATTTAATTTTAATAAATGGAAAATATTTGCCTTGTTAATTAAAACAAATAATTTGTTAAGTACACTTTGTTTGTTTTAAACAAAAACTTGGCTTTGATTAAACAATACATTTAAAAAAATCTATTTATTCAAATTCATAAAAATGTTTATTTGATTCAAACCAAATACACCACACAAAGCAGTACTACAAAGTGCCGATAGGCGTGCTAAAGCCCTACCGGCGCGGCGGTTCCTGCGGTACTAACCTAAAATCTAAATTAGTTGATCCTGTGATTGATTTAACGTCTGCATTGGTCTTTTTCCGGTGCTGTGTTATTCTAGAGGTTCTGCTTTTTTTAACTGCAATATTTTTTAACTGTTTAAATTTTTATTTTAAAAATAAATTTTTTTAAATATTTTTAAACTGCAATATAAAATTGAATTAAATCGATTCTTTTTTGTAAAAGTATCTTTATATTACCGTATTTGACTAGTTTGTTCAAAAATCGGGTTATTCTTTCAAATTAATTTTTTAACTGACAGTTTAATACTATTCTATTTTCGGTTGACAGTTAACGTTTTTTTTTTTTTTTTTTTTTTTTTTTTTTTTTATTTT
>JAWWLR010217435.1:0-13042 GCA_035041075.1 Acraspis erinacei | reverse complement strand
CCACTTGCGTTATACAGTTTAACTCTGCGAGTCAAGAATCAACTCAACGTCGTCGGTTGTAATTTACAATTCGTACGATTCTGATCATAAATAATTATTTTAAAACTCACAATAATGTATATAAATTGTGTAACTTTTGATTTTAGACAAAAAAATATAAAACATATATTCTATAAATAATTGAAGGAAGGGGATTTGGAGGTTGCCTTCTTTTTCTCGCACCTTTTTTTGGTATGTGTATTTTTAATTTGCATGGGGCCATTTAAAAAAAATAATAAAAAGTACGAGAGAAAAAAGAGAAAAAAGGGAAAAAGAGAAGAAACGGTTTCCAAGAATTTTGTAATTAGCTTTGAACACTGCATGCTCAAGAAGAATTTAAGTTTTCTTTTATTTCGAATATAATTTGACGCTTTTAAATTCTTTCATTGCTATAAAAACGTCTTTCTTCTTTTTATATTCTGGTTTTTTCAAACTTAAATGTGGATATTTAAAGGATCGCTTAAATGTTATCGTTGTATTCTTTTTTCCTTTATTTCGAATAACTCTTTCTATTTTTTGTTCTCGTTCGGTTATAAATATATCATTTTCTATCTAAGTGTCCTTAATTCCTTTTATTTTTATTCAAATTTATTAAAATTTTAATTAATTAATTTTTTAAAATGAAAATTACATAATTTTCTATGCGAAATTGACTACCGTGAGCAGACTCAGGAGGCCTAGATATTTTATTAATAAAACATACCAATTTCTTTTAAAATTTTTTTGATACAATATTTTATACAATATGCAACAATATGGAAACTTTGTACCTGCTTGTCGGTTCATTAGTAAGTGGGATGAATTCCAAAACGCTATGCCATATTTGTAGCGAAAATCCTCCCCACCACTCACTATTACTCGATACAGTCGAAGCGGGCCAATGGAAGCGGAGCTCACGGATATCCTTTTCGTAGACGCATCCCCACTACTAAAATGCTGTCTGGTGAACTCTGTTGCGATCAGTGTCTCCAGAACGTGGGATTTTTCGGCTCCCACCTCTCTCCCGCATGGGAGAGAGGTGAGAGCCTTTTCTTTTCGCGCTTTTCTTCTCTCCAAAGTTCCATCCGGTTTGTATTTATTTCTCAATACCATACGGCTGCCAATAACTTCACGATCATCCAGACGCTCTACAATTTCCCAAGTGTCGTTTTTGATGATCGACTTTACTTCGGCTGCTATGGCACGATACCATTCTTCGGCATCGGGACCGGACACTGCCTGCTTCGTAGGTAACTCTGCTAGATGATATTCTTCCGGTTCTACGTTCTGAGCCTCACCGTGTCGTTCCTGGTACTGCTTCCGCGGTCTTCCTCTCATTCCGGTAAGAATTTTTTTTGGCCTTCCTGGATACCTTCTCGGTAGTTCTTCGATTTTTTCGACCTGATTTTCTACGACGTCCTCGCTCCTATCTTCCTCGATGTTCTCGTCCTGATCTTCCTCTGGCACAGGAGCAGGAACTTTGTTTTGGTTCAGAGGCTGTATCGCGACTTCGAATTCTCTTCTTTCGGAATGTGGACTTTTCACGTTAACTTCTTGACTAGCAAGATTTTCAGGGACAAATTCTTCATAGTTGTCCTTGATAAGGTTCCTGAAGTTCTTAAGAAAAGTAACATCTCGTGTTACTTGAACGATCTTTTCTTCAGGAATCCAGACTCTATAACCCTTTGATTTGTCGTGGTAGCCGAGAAAGATTCCCTTCTTGCCATGTTCTTCGAATTTCCATTTTCCTGGCGATCTGTCCAAGATGATAACATTACATCCAAACTCCCTGAAGTAGCTGACGTTTGGTGCTCTTCCGTTCCATACTTCGTAAGGTGTTAGTACTTCCCGGATCTTTGTTGGACACTTGTTCTTGATGTAGAATGTTCCTGCAATTTTCATTAATTTGCCAACTGAAAGAAGTCGCATTGAAAAAAACGAATTTTGCTGCTAAAAAATTCCTGAATGATGCATTTGTTTATTAAATTTGTTGTTACTAATATTACTCTATCAAACTTGGGCGATTTAAAACAATTTCGTGTTATTGAAAAGCACTGGGAACGTCAAACAGAAAAAATTTCAATTTGTTTTCGTCATATTTGTTTATTTATAAAAAAACTTAGAGCCCAATTTGAAAATCAGTTTCAACAAATCTCTTAGAATTCTCATAAGCATTTTTTCGATTTGTTTAAAAATTCAAATCGGTCAACATTTGTGGGCTGTACGTTATTTTGAACCAAAAAACTCGCTACGTCCCATACAAGAACGTCCAATACTAATTCATCCGCAGCTGTCCACTGCTAATTTTTTCACGAATTTGTAGATAAAAGTATTAGAAATACTATACGGTTTTTTATTTGACAGAATATTCCAAAATAATTAACTTTTCGCATAGGTTAAAACAATGAAATACAATCTACCTTACATAGTTTTTCACAAAATTGTTATAAATTTATAGAAATATATTAATGAGATGGAATGCTTTGAGTCATCGATTTGAATTATGCATACCTTCAGTGGATGAATCCACTTTGTTTCGTTGAAAATCGCTAAATCAACCTTATATAAAGAACTTATTGACTAACACGTTCTTTATCTGCTGTATAAACTTTTAACGAGTCACGAGATTACGTTAAATTGGCACTGAAACGTGACGTAAATATGAGGTACTGAGCTCCCTTTATCATCTGAAACGAACGCAGGGGATCGTACTCTACCGACTACAAAAGTTCACATTTCGATAATAAACACGGCAGATGTTCGGTCCGTGGCCTGTCAATTGTTGTGGCGCAGAGAAAGCATTGGGAAGTGCTGGATCACTGTGCAGACTTGTGACCCTGTTTGCCGCACCTCAACAATCCTTTTTTCCTATCCGGAACCTTGCAGCTAGCTGCCCTATGGCCAAAGCCGAGCCAGCCGTAGCATCTAACAGCCTCCATTTTCTTACGCAAGCGAAAGGACACCCACCCCACTTTCAGGTATCCCGCGCTTATTAATTTCGCCGCCATTTCTCCGGTCAGCTTAATGAAGGCCTTCAGAGTTCCTCTAAAGACCTTTCTTGTGAGACTAACTCGGATTTCACCAGCGTGCTGTCCGTCAAAATGTTTCCTGACGGCAGCCTCGAACTCCTTCGCGCATGTCGTTGCTTCAAGGTCAATTACCTCAACCTCCTTGCGTAGGACAAGCTGGCGTACGGCATTTTGCGCACCTACTACCTCCTGGATAGCAGGGGAGAGCTTTCACCTGCCGTCTGCTGCTGGACTTACCTCGATAAGGATGTCCCCCTGTCTGGTCTCCCTGACACTCCAGATTTTTACACCGAGTTACCTCAGTGTAACTCGATCCCTTAGCCGCATTTAGGAGAACCGCTTCGGGTCGAGCTTGTCTTTTTCCCATGGTTGTAGGTTTATTCCTGCTCCCTCCATCATACTTTTTGGGTGTGGATGTCGCAGCTATTCCTGCATTGCGAGTCCTCAACCTTTTCGTCTTATGATCGGTGACACTTGCCTCGACGGGGCTTAGAGAAGGCTCTCTCTCGCTTCCAAGTCTGGAGAACGGATGCCTCAAGGGCTTTTTCGGTTTGAGTCCCCGTCTGGATCGTATTTTTTTCTCTTGTGTCGTATCCCTCCTAGCTATTCTCGCTATCTTAGCAGCGGCTGCCCTAACACCTCTTGGGACAAATGCATAGCGATACAGTTGAACGGTTAAAATGAAACGTACTCTTAACGAAAAATAATTTATACGCATGCGTGTGTTCATGCGTGGAATCGCATCACCGCGCTTTTAAAATGCAATCGTTTATCCATTAAAGTGCATACTTTTAGCATTAATCTAAGAATCATTCCACGGTAAAAGTGATTGTCTTCTGAAGATGAAAAGGCATGACTCTATGATTTTGTCGAAATTATTTCAGCGTTAAACTAGATCGTTTAACAGTGAAACGAATCTGCTTTTAAAGTCTTCTACTTCAAAGATTAAGGGACCGACTATATCGCTTAGAGGAAATTTCTGAGAGTGTATTTGGCATGGATGTTAGTGACAGATAGTTTGCCCAGTTGCTCATCCATTTTTCGCTCCGCAATAGTGAGATCTATCTTCAACTATGTTTTTGCGCTCATGTCGAGCTACTCCGTCACGTGTAATGGACCACCCAACTCGTCACACACATTTTTCTACCACCGGGAATGGAACCTGATCGGAATAAGTGGGGAGATTGCTACTCCCTTGGGGTATGTTGTTTTTACCATACTCACTCATCGTTGGTTTTAATTCGGGGTTCCTTTCCCTAGCTGTTTTTTCCGCCCCGGGTATATGATGTCCCCGGTACCATCCATATTTGGGAGGCAACCCCACACGGGACCAGCAAGAGTCCTGTCCTGAACCGAAACTTTAAGGATTGAAATGATCTGGGCCCAGACCCGCATCTTTCAGAATTTAAAAGGTTTGTTTTCGGACCCGGATCTTAAAAAATGTAAAGGGTCTGGATTCCGGACCCGGACCCTTAAGAATTTTAAGGCTCCTGGTCCGCCCCAGAACTTTTAAGAAGTTAAAGGGTCTCGTTCCGGACCCGGAGTCCTCAGAGTGAAAAGGATTGTGTTCGGAACCGAACCCTTACGAATTTAAAGGGCACGGCTTTCGGGTCCTCGACCTTTAAGAAATTAAAGTGCCCGGGTTTTCCGGGCACTTCCTTGAGAGATTAAGAGATTAAGAAATCCATACCCGGAACAGGACCCGGACCATCAAGTACTTAAAAAGTCTGCGTTCGTACCCGGACCCTTAGGAACTTAAATTTTATTTAAAGAACAAGAATAGAACACGAATTTGGAGCCAAACTTAAAAATTCCAAAATTTCACTCAAATTGTGAAAATTTAATTAATTTTCTAGACTTCCAAGAAAGCTAGTACAAATAATTTGTTCGTTCACAGGACAAGGATTGTCGATCACAAGGCAAAACTTCCAAAATTTTCTCCGATTTTGAAGTCTCCAAACTTCCTATTATTTACACGAAAATAGGGGCTATCGCGAAAAAAATTTAGTCAAATTTTGAAAATTTTATTCATTTGCTAGATTTTGATAAACTTAAAATGAGAAGGAATTTGTAGTATTAGAATACAAATTTTGGGTCAATATTCATAAATTCCAAATTTTTACTCAAATTTTGATATATTTTCATGAAATCTAGTAGGAGAAGCATTTTTCGGTACCAAAGACAAACTTCGGTTCAATTTAAAAAAATTTAAAGCAAATTTCGAACCGTTTCGTTATTTTTAGATTTACATGAAAGTTATAATTTATAAAATATAATTAAAATAGTATAGTTTTCTATGAATTTAAAAAAGGGGGGTTTTGAGTCTAAAATTACGAAGTCTTTTGCATAATGCAAAAATTCATTTCTCGGGTTAAAAATTGGTCTTTTAGTTAGAAAATTTCTCTTGTGGGTTGGAAATTCAATTGTTTGTTTTAAAATTGTTGTGATTGAATATGTATGATTTTAATTCAAAGTTAATTTATTTGGGTAAAAATGCAACCAGTGTTGTTGAAAATTCGTTTCTTAGATTAATTTTTTTACGAAAAATACAGCTATTCCATTTTTGCTAGAAAATTGTAGAAAGTTTGACTTTTGATTAAATTCCATATTTTGCTTTTGAGAAGTCAAACGGAAATCTTTTTTGGATGTAGATTTCAATATTTTTATGGAAATTTGTCTTTTTAGTCTAAAAATTTATCTATTTTATTAGAAATTGCATCTTTCTTGGATACAAATGCACGTTTTCGGTTCAAATTCCAACAATTTTGTTGAAAAGTAATCCTTCTTGCTTGAAAATTCAACTATTTCTTAGAAAATCTATTGTCTGCTTAAAACGCATATTTTGGTTTTTCGAAAAAATACGATTTTTCAATAAATAAAAATTCTTCAAACATGAAGAGAATAAAATAATTAACTAATTTGTTCAACTTGCAAGCAAAAAATTAATTGCATTTTTATCCAAAAATATGAAATTTCTACTAAAACAGATGATTTTTTAAATTAAAAAGGAAAACTTGAAAAACAAAATTAAATTTTCATCTGAAAAAGATTTTAAATTGACTTTTAAACACCAAGATATGCATTTTATACGGAAAGTAGATTTCCTGCCAAATAGTTGAAAACGAATTTTCATAAAAATTGGTAAAATTTTTAACTAAATAAATTGACTTTTAATTAAAATAATGCGTGTTCAATAATTTTTTTAAACATAGAGTTCAATTCTTAATCCAAAAGATGCATTTTTTCTAAAAAAAAATTTCAACAAAATAGATGATATGCAAAGGAAAGGAATACATTTTCAACAATAAATAGAATTAAATTTTGAACATAATAGTTTAATTTTCAACCTAGAAAGATATTTCTCAACAGAAAAGTGCCCAAGTTTATATTTAAATTTAAAAAAAAAATGAAATTTTTACCCAAAAAAATGTAAACCAAAAAGACGAGTTTTCAACAAATAAAGATTTTTCACTGAAGAAATAAATAAAAGGTAATTCAAATTGTTGCACCCTCAAGTCCTAAGACGAATTTTCTCGAAAAAAATTGAATTTTCGAACCAAAAATGACATTTCAGCAAAAAATTAATTTGTCGCGAAACTGATGCATTTTTACCCAAAAAGCATGCAATTTCAAACTAAGAAAATTACTTTTTTTTACTAAAAAGGAGAATTTTCATCTAAAAAAGATCAAACTTAAAAAAAATGAAAGTCACATTTTTAGTTAAAAAATAGAATTTCAAACCAAAAAGAGTCTAAAGAATAATTTTGAACCGAAAATTTGCATTTTCGTATGAAAAAAAAAATTTATATTAAAATAGATGACTTTTTAAATCAAAAAGGTAAATTTTGAAAAAAATAGTTGAATTATCTGTTAAAAAAGATTTATGTTGACTTTTTACGATCGAGATAAGGATTTTTAAACAAGAAATGAGTTTGACAAAAAAATTAATTTTTAATAAAAAATCTCGAATTTTTAACCAAAAGGTGTGACTTTAAAAAAAAATTGTTCAATTCAGTTGTTTTACCAGCAACAAAATATAAATTTTAAACAAAAGGTTAATGTTCTACGAGAACAGCTGAATTTTTAACTCAAAAAGTCAAATTTTTAACAAAACCTTTCAATTCGCAACTAAAAAGGATTTCTGTTTAGGAAAATTGTTAAATTTTCAACCAAATAATAAAATTTGTAACTTCAAATTTAAGTTCTTAATATTTTTTTAGGTTCATTATGCCTGAGAAGCAAATTCTGTACATATTAAACACAGCGAATTCTTTCCTCAAAAAAGATAAATATTGTATTTTTTCTGTTTCAAATATTTATAGCAAAAATAAATGTTAATTATTCACAATATTCTACAGTCAGTTGTTACTAGTGCACTATTTTAATACATATAAAATCCAGAAGCACTTTTCCCAAGAAAAGATGCCGAAAGCAATATATTCCCAGTGGGCAAAAAAATTAAGATGTCCTAGAGACGTCTTTGGGACATCCCTAAGAAGTCTTTTATAACATGTCTTTTGGACATCCTACGGATGCTCTTAGGATATTTAATGACAGTCCGAAAGATGTCCCAAGAACGTCCATGTCTTTAGGACATCTTAAGGACATTGGGCGTCTTAGAGACGTTTATTGGACTGACATAGGACGTCCTAGGAACATCCTAAGGACGCTCTGGGGATTTTCAAAGTTCTGTGCCCACTGGGATCATACAGGATGTTTTTCGAGCAAAAAGTATGAAAATAACTCATGTATTTTAAATCTGTTCATAATAAGACATTTGTTAAGACCACAAATGTATTGCCGTATTTTTATTTCCAAGAAATTAAGTTTTTTTAAATCTGTTAAAACTATAAAAACTGTGATAAATTGGTCCATTTAGAAAATTAATAAAAGTAGATACCCAGTGGGCACAAAAGTTTGAAAATCCCAAGAACGTCCTTAGGACATTCCTAGGACATGCTATGTCAGTTCAATAAACGTCTTTAAGGCGTCCAATATCTTAAAGATGTCCTAAAGATGTCTTAAAGACATGGACGTTCTTGGGACATCCTTCGGACTGACATTAGAAGTCTTAAGAGCATCCCTAGGATGTCCAAACGACGTGTTATAAAAGACGTCTTAGGGATGTCCCAAAGACGTCTAGGACATCCTTAATTTTTTTGCCCACTGGGTATGATATAATTTAGTAATATCTGTCAGATATAATAATTTATTAATTGATTCAACTCATTTTCAGTAATTTTAACCAGGAATTAGACTTGAGTAGAGTAGTAGAAGCGTGGGTTCTCGGACTAATGTCGGTCGGTTTTTCAAATCTGAAGAAAAAATTGCAAAATTAAAAAAAAAAACAGATCTAATATGGTGCCCCAGAATTACAAAAATTAGTCCTGTAAATTAAAAATGAGTCCTCAGTCTTTTTTTTAGGTTGCGGTTTGCCAATCCGGAGTGAAAATTAAAAAATTTTAAATGACGACTCCAATGTAGATGAAGAGTTTCATGATAATAATTTGTTTTAAAGATGCCTATGAAAATTGAAAGTGACTTTATGAAAAATTCAAAACAGTTCAAAGATTTCTATAAATCTCAACAAAAAATCTGCAAGATTTCAGGGCCAATTTTTATCTTAATTAATACATGAAATATATTTTCTGATATTACCCTTATGTTACTTAATTCATAAATTAATAAACTAGAAAAAAGAATCGTTTTGAGAAAATTATTTCATAACGTTTAACTTATTATTGCATGATAGCATTCAGTCCAACACATAGATTCAAGGAAATTCTGTTTCACTTGTTTAATGATAATGTCATACATTTGAAAATCATTTTCATAATTCAAGCTTCACATTAATTTCCCCAATTCCCCTCTTTCCCCCTTTTCAATAAGAATTATTCTGGTCTTCCCCCTGTCTTTAAGGAACTTCCCTTTTCCCCCTTTTTTCTTTTGTTTTCCTAAATGTGACATAAATTAATCGAACCCATTGAGAAAATCTCACTAATTTTGTTTGAAAATTCTGCTATAATATTTTTAATTGATTTCATTAATTTTGTTGAAAACTAAAATATTTTATTAACAACTCTTGCTTTTTTAATGAAAAATTCAACTGCTTGGTTTAAAGTTAAACTACTTTGTTTTGAAAATTAAAATGGTTGAAAAATCGCCTTTTAGCAGGAAATTGATCTTTTATGGTGCAAAAGTAATCTTTCTTTTTTTATTTTTTGTTTCAAAATTAAAATGTTTTGTAGGTGGCTGTGTTGAAAATTGGTATATGTTATTAATAATTCGTCTTTTTGGTAAAATATTGATCTACTTTGCAGAAAAATCCATCGTTTTGATGAAAAGTTGAACTGTTTCTTTACAAGTTCATTTTTTATGGCTGAAAATTAAGTTTATTGGTTACAAATTTAACTTTTTTTTGTTAAAATTTCTTTTTTTTCTGATTAAAAATTAATTTTGTAATTAAGAATTAGGCTATATCATTTTTGGTAGAAAATTTATACTCTATAAGTAGAAAAATAAAGTGGGACGATGGTCGTGGGGGCTAAAGCGTAGGCTTTGGACCCACTCTTGGTGGTTCGGAACCCACCTTAAACTGTAGGCCCCCATCCCACCACCAAGTAGAAAACTAAACTATTTGGTAGCAAATTTTATGTATTTTTAGGCGAATTCGTCTTTGTAGTAAAAAATTCATTTTGCGTTGAAACTTAATCTTTTTAGTTAAAGATTAAACTGTTTTTTAAATTCTTTTTTCTTTTAATTTAACTTCTTAAAAATTTACCTGTTTTTTCTTTAATTTTAATACTTTTTGTTGAATGATTTCATCATTTGGATTAAAAAATAATATTAAGCGCAATTGAGCCCCATTAAGTTTAACAAGTGAGGTAATGGTAAATTATTGCTAAGAAAAATAATTACTGAAGTAATCTTTTATCATTTTTAATAATATTCTCTTTGAGTAATTGTAGAAATTGCGTTTGTTCTGCAATTTTCAAGCCCTGTCCAGTTTTCCATTTTTCTGACTTGGTTTGTTTTAATAATTGATTTAGTTTAGAAAGCATAACCTTTTAAATAAACTTTCATTTTTTATAACTATCTTCATTGTAACCGCAATATTTTTAAGGCTAAAATTTTTAAGGCTAAAATTAAACATAAGAAAATTAATTTTTTAAACAATTTATTAGTATTAATAACATTTTCTTAGAATAATGCTAAAAAATAAGTTTGAAATCCTCAAAACTTAAAACTATTCTCTTAAAATAAAATCTAACTCAGTCACAATTTTTTTTAATTTTTTTTTTTTTTTTTAATTTTGTAAAATATTTTTTCGCCCGTAATTTAATTTTCCTTATCTCTGAAATTATAGGAAAGATTAAAAATTATAGTGTGGTAGCGAAATGTTAAGAACATACTTTTCTCCTAGGATTTAAGAATTATTTGAAATTTAAATTTTACCTTCTATCAATAATGTTTAGAAAAATTTCGAAATAAATTTAATGGTGAAATAATATTATTTATTCATTACGTAATAAGTAAACGATTCCCATGAAATTTATATTTTAAAATAAAAATTGATATTTTCATTTAAAAAATGGTTTCTTCGATTTACCAAAAAAAGTTAGTTTTATTTCAAAATTTTCTTAAATATATGTTGTTATTTATATTATTGTGAAGAATAGGATAGCCTTGATTTTTTAAACGTTTTTAATTTCTTATTTCTTTATTTTAATTAAAAGAATTCTGTAAAAGTTTTTTTTAAATTTCAAAGTGCTTTTCTGAGAATTCATGAATCTAAGAGATTATTTGAATTGTCAATAAAGTCAGGTAGATATAGATGAATTGTAGGAATGGTTTTTATGTATGACATTGTTGACAAACGATTTGTTTGTACACAACGTTGGTGCAGGTGATGTAGCAGATATTCTTCATAAATATGAAATTAATTATACTTCTGAATTTTTTTACTTCTGAATTTATTTCAAATTATTATTTTAATTATTATTACCATTATATTAATTTTAATTCGTATTAGGGAATTTTTATATGCTGAAAAGACATGGAAGTGTTAGGAAATATTTTTTAAATCAGGGAATTTTTTGCGATTGTACATGTTTAAAAAAAATTAAATATAATATTAAATAACAATATTTTTCAGTTTTAAAAACAGCTTTTTTATTGCTGGATTTGACCATTTGGATGAATATTACTTTCTCTTTGGTTGGAAATTAATTTTTTAACTAAAAAATGAACTGCTATCGTATTTTTCGTTGGAAATTCATTTATTTTGTTGAAAAGTCGTCAATTTTAATAGAACTAGAGTCTTCTTGATTTAAAATTTCCCTTTTTGGTTGAAAATCTCCTTTTTTGCTTCATAATTAGTTTTCTTTTTCAAATTAAAAAACAACTTTTTAAATGAATTCAGTAGAATAGTCCATAATTTTAGTTTAGAGTTAACCTATTTTATTTTAAATTATTTTCTTGCTATTCAACATTCAAATATTCAATTACTTTCATTTTTATTTGAAAAGTCATGTATTTTGTTGATCAATTATATTTTTGGTAATAAAACTAATTAAGTCATTGAGAGTTTTTATTTCAAAATTCAACTATTTGAGTTGATGAATTGTAATTTGATTTGAAAATTTTCTTTGCTTGAGATATAATTTTTTAGCTAATAATAATTTAACTGTTCAATTTTTGACCTACAATTCCTTTCTTATAGTGGAAATTAAATTATTTGGTTGAAAACTTATGATTTTTGGGTTTTGAAAACCAGGGACTAGAAACCTCAATTTTGAAAGGGTCCGGGGATCTATATTACATTGTCCGGCAAGGGTCCTGTTCAGATCCGAAACATTAAGGAATTAAAGGATCTGGGCCCGGGCCCGGACCCTTGAGAATTAAAAATGTTAGTGTCCGGACAAAAATGTAAAGGGTCTCGGTCCGGACCCAAACCCCTCAGAGTTAAAAGGATTGTGACCGGACCCGAACCCTTAAGAATTTATAGGGCACCGGATATGGCTCCTCGACCTTTAAGAAATTCAAGGACCCGGGTTCGGATCTGGACCCTTGAGAATGTAAGAGGTCCAGACCCGGATCCGGAACCGGGTCATCAAGGACTTAAAAGGTTTCTTTAGGAACCAGACCCTTAAGAACTTAAAATTTATTTATAGAACACGAATTTGGAGTCAAACTTAAAAATTCCAAAAATTTCTATTAGTTTGCTGGATTTTCTAGAGTCAGTAAAAGGAGTTTCTCGAGTCATAGAACACGATATCTGGGTCAAAATTCAAAAATTTGATTCACCGTTTGAAAATGTTTTTAATTTGATAGGTCTCAAATTACGAAGTTTGTTGCATAATTGAAAAATTCAAAAAATCAGCCTGTATTGGAGATTATATTTAATTGGCAGATTTCTAAGCATGCCAGTAAGAAGTTGTTTTTACAGTAATAAAATACGAATTTGAGGTCAAAATTCCAAAATTGGACACACATTTTGCAAAAAAGGCATTTTAAAAATGGGTATAGAAATGAAAAACAGGAGAAATCGGTACGTTAAAAAAACATCTAGATTGCTTCATAGATTCAACTTTTCGAACAGAGTTAAAACGCACATTCACCTTTCTTGTTTTTGATTTCATAATATTGAAAGCGTAAACAATTTAAAATTCGAAAATAAATTTTTTTTGAATAACCAGAGAATAGAAAAATATTTAAACGATTTGCAAAAATTCACTAATTATTATACCTGACAGATTTAACTTAAATAAATGATATCTACAATTTCGTAAGAAAATAAGTTTGACGAGCTATTTTTAAACGAATTATATGAAGAAATAGTATATTGTGCAATGAGTAGAATCGCCGTTTCCCACAAGATGCACGTTAAACTTTGTCCAATAATCCGCGAGAGAAATACGGCTGAGGAGATTGTCGAGAGTGGACGAAGTTGTCGATTTCTAAGCTGATGACGTCACAGTGGACGAAGTGACTAC
>JAWWLR010217421.1:0-13047 GCA_035041075.1 Acraspis erinacei | reverse complement strand
ATCTATTTTTTCACATGTATCACATCAAATATTATCCTAATACTACATATTAATAAATTCTAACAATTTTAAAGGCTATTTTTTTATTGAACATGGCTTTTACAGGACGAAAATAAAATGAGTTATGAACGTGATCTTACACTTTTAATGTTTTTAATTGCAGTGAAACTCTCATATGGTGCCGATTTTGGGGCTTACGGTGGGTGGGACCTAACTCATTATAGCCCGCTTCGCTTTTGTTTGTTCACGCCTGAGTGCTCGCCTGAGTGACAACCGCAGACCCCGCGCAGCTATTATTCCACCTACCTGCGGCGCGGCTTCAATTCTCGGAAGGGCTATAGAAGGGAGGGCTATTGAAGGGTTTTACTGTAGTTGTATTTTTGTAGTAGAGAGTTACAAAGCTTTCTGAGGCTTTTTCAAATAACACTTTACTTTTGTAATAAGAAGAAGTGTTTTAAAAAAAGGTTTCAAACTTTTTTCTGTAAAACTCGAAGAAGTCACCAAACATAATAATGGCCAATTATTGATATTTTCTTAAGTTTTTTTTAAGTATTCTATAAGCTTAATTAGATAGGATTCAGAATAAAGGTTTATCATATCCAAGTCTTAACAAAAATCAATCCCTCCCAAGTCTAAGCGAATTATCACCAGCAGGACGTCCCATGATTAGTACTCCCTAGGATGCCAATTACCCCTATGATAAATACGAAACTGTTATGATAATTAACGGTGTAGCATGCGACCACCCACGATACCCAGGACCTCAGCGATGAAGCTGGATGATACATATAGCACCTACATCAATTTTAATAAATACAGAATCTTTGAGTCAAAATGATCAGAATTTCAACTGCACTACGTTCTTTCGAAGCGAGCGGCCTTTTCATTATGCGAATGCGTCGACAAGAGGCGTCCCAGATATTAGTGCATTACTGAAGGAGCTAAGGTTCAGATATAAGACCACCCCCCTCCAAAACGTAAATACGGTATTGGTCTCTTGAGCCGTAAACACCTTTTCGTCATCAATAGTTTGTCAATAACAGACAAGCCTATGAATTATATCATTTTAGGCCCAGCTTAATTGAGAACGGGAAGCACAGACATTTAACACCCCAACCCTGGATATCCATCTAAGGGCCATGGGATTGAGAGCAACGAGATGCAAATATAAACATAATACATAGCCCCTGCTACTTCCGGCCATTAGGCCACGGCGAATCAACTCAACTCAATGAGCTTATCGAGCGGTTATGCCTATAATTACAGGAGCGGTCCACATGAATTAACAAACGTTTTCCTTGAACTTTTATATTTAAATCTACCAGTATCGTACGACCCATTCATCCAATCGCGTACTAGATCTATGATTCTAGCTCAGAAAAGCTTTCTCCAGTATAGGGGAAAGTACTGTAATTATGTTTGCGAACCGAGTGGCTTAGACAGAACCGACCAGATTGGGCCTATAGAATTTATGCTCAGGTCAGGTTTCCCTCCAGGAACAGCTAGACCGTGCTATTCCGTTGAAGTCTTCGGGGGCATCTTTCATTCCAGAAATGTCGTACCATTCCGCAAGTGAAAAAAAACTGACGTTGAGAAAAATCGGCATACTTAGTCAGGTGAAGCGGCCAACCCTGATATGCCAGCGTTGGGAGAAATTAAAGAATCGTGCCACCTTATTATTTATAGCAGCCCGTAACATACGGGATCGCTAATAAAATGGACGAGAGCGGATAATGAGGCAATGTTGAGTGAGCGGATGTAGAGTGACGGAAAGCTTGTAGAGAATCCGTAAAATCGAGTTCTTTGTCAGTATATCCTCCTGTCGAACGATTGTCTTCAGAGAATCTAAACTTGCCAACGTAGTTAGATAGCTTATTATATTCCCGTACAAAATTTGATAGATGTCATAGAGAAATATATATGCGTTAGGATCAATAACTGATAATCATCTTTAAGTGTACGAACCAAAGGCAAAAAAAATGTTCGTAGCTGACAGAAGTAATTTTATTTTCGGTCTTCTATTTTTTTCGGCGGAGTTTGATGATGTAAGCACCGAATTCGCTACCCTGGACTGCTAATCAACTCTTAACGGATTTTACGAGAAAATTTGGCTATAATGGAATCTTATCATTTAATCGATTAGAACAAAGTGATAAGAATCCAACGTTCGGACAAATATGCGAATTTCCACTGAATTATATTTTTATATTTTTGAGAATAATAATTATGCTATCTCTTTTGAGGAATGCCGTCAATAATCAAAACTAACGTAAAACTCAAAATATCGTGAATAATGACATAGATTATTCCACTGTTGAGTCAAAAATTCAACAATACCTAACACTTTTACACAAAGCTCAATTTACTTACTCCTTCATATCTAATAAATGATATTTGTGTGGTTTACGAACAAGCAAAATTATTTAAAAGTCTTATGGTAAATCATATACTTTTTCCCGTAATGTCCCAATACACAAAATATAGATCTCCATTAATCAAAAATTCAATATGCAGAATATTTGTCGTTATACTCCATACTTAAAGAATGAAAATAGTCTATACAAATGCAATATATATTTTAATAAAAATTTGTTAGCTTTACGCAAATAGTATGTTGTCCGGCGTGATCCGCATTTATCCCACTTGACCTTCGTTTTCAAATTCTATTTGAGTTCAACAGAAACACAAAATGCTGCATTTATTGCGAAATAATAGAGAACTTATTTTCTATAAAAATTGGAATTCGAAAAACTTTCCCAATTAATACAAAGTTATATGAACTTCAAAACGACAAAGATCATTCACTTAAAGTAAAACGGGGAACCTGATCACGGTCCAAAGATTCCAAAACATGTTCTTCCTAGGAAAATCAACCTTCCCCACAATTTTCTCCAAACCAATAATACTGTTTTTCCAACATTTGTTTCGTCGACTTAGCAATTTAATAGCCACAAGAAAATTATTCGTTCTAAAAATAAAACATTAGATTATTAATCAGCATTGAAATAATGTAAATGTGCAATAGGGACTTATAGCGTGATGTCCTTTAAGTAATAAATGTGTCAGTGTCGGTACGAACAATTTTATAAATCTAAAATGGTTCCGCATTAGTAAGAATTGTGTAGTCGCATTTGATACAGATTTCTTCATGTTTCGAAATAATTGGAGAACAATTAGTCACCAAGTATTACTTTTTGATTCAAAAGGTTGTCAATTCCGATTGGAGAAACAGTCGAAATAACATAAATACTATTTCGTTTCATGAGGATTTTAGCATATAATCTTGATTTTTCACACATACTGGTATTTTTCCTGGAAATTCAACAATTTATGTGGAGTTTGTTACCTTCCTTGATTATTAACTTGATCAGTAATCTCTCAGAAGAAATTGGAAGAATTTATCGCCCATTTTCTTCCCTTCATATTATATTCAGCAGAAGTTAGAAGCATTAAAAACGTGATACCCAAAATGGTAATTTTTTCGTATGTCGTTTTTCTGTATTTCTTTCTTTTCGTCGAATTATTATGGATAATTCAGACATCCATGTGTAATCACATGGATCCATTATCCTGCTATTTACAATAATTAAAACCTGGGAAGATATAAACTTGTACCAATAAAAATCTGTTTGTCGCTAATCTCTGTTTAACCTGTAAACGTAATAAGTTGATATTACGAAGTCGTAGGAGGAGACCCCACTCCCGGGAAATTTAGACTTGAGGATTCGGGTTAAACTTATTTCAATCGCTTATCAAATTGCAGATCTATAATTTACTTTTGATGTACTGAGTATGCTAGGGAACACGAAAACAAAAGCAACTTGCTTCTATTACATTTATTTACTTTTACGAGAGGACTGTCGAAACGAAAAGCATTAATTTTTTCTTTTTTTACACTCGGCTTACAGTAAAGGCGCCGCTATTTCTAAATCTTGTATGACAAAGCTTCTCCGCAAGAGGTGCTAGAAACGATTCAAACTAACAAATTCTGAATCTCTTCGTCCAAATTTTCTACAGACCGCATGGGAGTGGGGTCTCCTTATATTATTATGTAGTTGATATAAATTTTAACTGAAATTTAATTTTCTGTTATAAAGGCATACAATAAAATGGAACAGAACATCCAAACGAGTGATATAGTGACAAGCAGCTATCCATATATCACGTGGACATTTTATTTAAGTGATAGGGGCATGAAGTAAAAATGGGCAGTCAACAAATAAAAATTGGCCACGTATTATATGTAGAGCCTACTTTTATATATTCAGAAACATATTGTGGAAAATCCATTTTCTTCCTAAAACAGTATCATCTACTGACCCTATTGTCATCTGCTCTAAGAAAAAGTGATGAAAGCAGCCAATAGTCTACTCCTAGCATTTGCCGCTTTCCTTAATTATATTGGTAAATATATAAACATAGTTATTCTGTATTTATCACCAAAGTACAGGAGAAAACAAATACGATTTTGTTTCTGAACGAATTGCGAAATTAATTTATAAACTTAATATTTGAACAAAAATTATTTTTATTTCAAGAGTGTGGCTCATATTTATACGTCATGGAATTTTTTTAGCATTTCGCTACTCTCGTCTCCCAGTTTTCTTCAAATTTCCGGACAAAAACTTTCCTTAAACTTAATCGACATAAGTTAATATGTATGTATCTCGGTAAGACTATGAAGTTTCCTATTCATTTAATATTTGAAAAAGTTAGCCTTTTTTAAATCTAGTATTTAAACGCGAAGATATATCACAAATGATTCCGCATTTCACTGTACTGATTAGAATTCGTCAGAGAATAAGAATGAATCATCCATTTTTCAGGATAAAAGACTCTTAACCACTCTTATGCGTCCCCACAGAAAACGAAATAAATGAAAAAATTTAATTTTATGTAATACTGTGGATTACAGAAAAATCTTCCATGAAAATCTAAATTATGAAATAAATGATGTGTTCGTGAAGTACTCGATCATATAAAATAAATATTATTATGTTATATGAACATTGGAACAGGATTTTCTTGCAAAAAGCATAACATAAATTCTGTCGATGATAATACTGTTAAATTTTTAGGGATTCTAGATAAATACCCTTTCAATCAAATGAAACTGACGAAAAAGCGAAATTTGGTTTAAAAACACATTTTTCATAACTTTTTATAAACAATTGGAAGAAATCCCACTCTGCTTTTATCCAAGCAATAACTGTCCCAAATAGTCGTGCAGTATCACCAGTCGATCATTATGTTGTCAAGAAAGTAGGGATATTCTTCTTCGTTTTTTAGCATTGTATCTTTAGCAGTTTTATTTTAAGTATCGTCCTGTTTTTTCTATTTATTCGAAATAGAACTTCTCCTGACCTTGTGTTTTAGAATCTAATAGAAAATCGTTCCGATATATTTCTTTTGACTTAATTCCATTATTTTATTTCCTCTGTAACGCCTCAAATTAAGGCCTAAAAAATCTTTTAGCTAACCTAAAAATGTCAACTCAATCTTTTTAATGAAAATGTTTTTAACTTCTGCTGATTTCATCTCATCACTGCTTGCAAGCATTTTATTCTCAATATATAGGAGTAAAATTATTCATTTATTCTTTGCCCTCCAGATAAAAAGAGAAGGTTCTAAATCAGAATTTTTGAAGATCATTCTCTAAAGTGCTTTAGTAGACTTATGATTCGATATTTTTGATCTAATACGTAATCCCTACAAAGCACATTCTATTTTGCACACCTTTTCTCTCCTAGCTTCACCACAATAGTTTGTGCCTTCAGGAATTTATATATATATTTCCTCATGAATCACACCATTTAAGAATACTATTTTCATATCTAATTGACAAACATCGAAGTAATATTGATGTACAATGGCAATTACAGCACTTATCAATTGTACCCTAGAAACAGGAGCATAAGTCTCAATCAATTCATAAATATTTTTATCCTTAAAGCCTCAGACACCCAAACACGCCTTATATTTCACCTTTCAATTGGCATCTACTTTACGTTTGAAGATCCACCGCGAGCCTATTGCTGATCAAGTCATTAATGGCTTCTTATAAATTTTGGTTTTCCTGAGTACACTGAGAACAATTTTTTCTTGACCAAAAAAAAGTTTGGTTATTTCAACCATCTCTCTACTTTTTATTTTCCTCAATTTCGCACCTCAAAATTTGGATTGTCCCTTAATTTTCTTTATCTGCATTTGAGAATTACAAAACTTTTTGATATGATTTTGAATCTCCGTCAATTTTGATTCGTGGTTCTTCAATGCTCCTAACATAAAAGGTATGCCTGAAACAATTTTTCATTACGTGTGACTAGGGGAACAGAATTGCCGTTTTTAGGTTTGGCAGCCATCGAGTCAAGATTTAATTTATGAACAAACTCAGGATTGTATTTATTGCTCGTATCTGACGCATCATTCGAACTTGCTCCCTTCGCACCGCTCTCTTTGCTCGCCTTGATCGGACGGTAAGGTGCGCGAGTTCGTGCCCCGCCTTGAGGTCGAGATATTGGACCTTGATCTAACCAGTGACGCTGAGGAGGTCGAAGTAGCCGTAAGAAGCCACTTCTGTAACATACTGGTAGGTGAGGTGTAGGTCAGCCTCACAAGAAAGCTCTTCAGAGGTAATCTGAGGGCTTTCGTGGAGCTGACGGAAGAGTTGGCATAGAGGCTAGTGCGCACAGGCCATATGGCAGCAAGCTGTGAGGACCCAGACCGTACGAGCGCCTGTTGGAGATGTGGCAAAGAGGGCCATAGGGCTGCAACGTGCGAAACCACACCGCAGTGCTATCTCTGCACCGCAAAAGAAGGAGAGCCAGACCATCAGCCGGGGACGATTCGGTGCTTGGCGTATAGGGAGGCAGCCTCGTTGAAGAAGCCTCTTTGGCGCACAAGCTAACTACGCAGCTGGGCAGGTCCAATAGGGTCCAATAGTCCAGACAGGAGAAGAAGCCCAAGCTGGGAGAAAAGAAGAAAGCCGAGGAAGGGCTCAAGAATGGCACCCCCTGAAGTAATGCGAAAGCCGTTCCGGGCGGGAATCATGCCAAGGAGAAATGGTGGTGGTTTTTAATCGGTCGTTGGTAGCATCACTATAATGGTCAAACTAAGATCTTGATGTATATTTATATATGTTCAGAGCATTGTAGTGATGCTATCAATATCCCGACACTACTGAGAAGTGCAGACCCTTCTCGGTGTGTAATAGCCCTTTTTCCAACTTCCCTCGCAAAAAAAATCACTCGCCTGCTGGGTATCGATTATTGTACGCTACTTGACGTCCGCTCTTGATAGGATGGCCTGTTGATCAACCTGTCAAATTCCACAATAATTCGAGTCTACTGTTTCTTGTGTTGGGAAAACGCTTTATTTAGGGGTCCTATATAATATACTGCAAATGTTACTTCGAACTCGAGGGGGAACCCGGTTTTTTTTTAATTTATAAAACTCACGTTTGCATGGAAGGATGATTCTCATTACATTTTAGAGCAAAACGTCCAACAGCAGAAAGAAAGAGAACAAAATCATAAAAAAATGTTGAAAAAAAATAATCCGCTATCTTCAATAGCTTCCGAGTTATGGTAAATTGAAAAGTCCCCACTTTTTTACATTTTCAGCGAATAATCGCTAAGTTTCAAAAATCACTGTGTACATTTTTACTTAATTATTTTATAGAAAAGTGTTCCACATATGAGTGAAAGTAGATTCAATTTTCTGTGATTCCAAAAAAGAAAAAGGCTATAGCTCTAATAGGTCGTAAGTTGTGACACTCAAAGTTGAACATTTTTGCATGTTTTCAGGGGGAAAAAAAGTGGAGTTGACATTTTTCAAAATAAATGGTGTCAGATTTGGTTTGCGTTGATGATGACACAGGCTGAAATAGGTTATACCAAAATCTGTGTACATCTAAAAAAAGAAAGATCTTTTAGCCCTATTAGATCGGGAACTAGGGTGTTTCCAAAATTTCATTTTTTTGTCATTTTGAACCAAAAGAGGGAAAGTTTCGTTTTTGAAAAGACCTAGTTTCCTGCAATTACCACGACGAAATTCGTATTAAATGAATAAGATTAGAGTCAATTTAGCGTAAATTTTAAAAAAGTGTCCGAGATAGAGACACCTGAGCGTACTGTAAAGTAGAACTACGGCCATATTTCGACATTTTTGTCCCAAGTAAGTGTGTACAAATCCTCGTTAGTGCATAATGCGCCTTTTTTCATTCATAAAAAAATAATTGTTTGTAACAGTATCTTTTCTTAACAACTTTTGACTACTTTTGTGGCAAAAAAGTGATTGTAGTTCATTGATAATTGATATTAGATTGATTGATTTTCAATCAATTACAGCTACTTTTTTGCCACTAAAGTGTTAAAAAAGTACTCAAAAGTGAGTAAGAAAAGATATTGTTATAAAAAATTATTACTAAACATTATTTGTTTATGGATGAGAAATAAAGATCATATTTGCAATCAATTACTAATAGGGCTAAAAGACTTTTCTTTTTTTAGATGTATACCAATTTTTGTATACTCTATTTCAGCCTCTGTCATCATCAACGCAAACTAAACCTGACATCTTTTATTTTGAAAAAACTAAACTCCACTTTTTTGCCCCTAAAACCAGGCAGAAATTGTCAACTTTGAGGGGTTACAATTTACGACCTATTAGAGTTATAGCATTCTTTTTTTTTTAACACAGCAAATTCTGTGTTCTTTCGCTCATCTGTGGAACACCTTTTTGTAAAATAATTAGGTAAAAAGGTACACAGTGATTGTTGAAACTTAGCGATTTTTCACTGAAGATCTAAAAAAGTGGGGACTTTTAAATGTACCATAACTCGGATCCTACTAAAGAGAGCGGATTTTTTTATGTAGGACCCCTGAATAAACAGTTTTCTAAAAAAACTGTAGACTTGAATTATTGAGGAAAAAAAGTACCAGATGCGTGGACTATTCGTACCATCTCACCAAAACGCTCACAGTGCACACCGAACAAAAAATTAACAAGCCTCGCACCGTACACTTCCGAGACAAATAAACTTAATACTTACGAAGCAATTTCTGTCGAATTTTTCCTGATACCATCTCACCCATTTTGCAGTCAATTTTCCCTGTTAAAAGTTTGCTTTTTAAAAATATTAAAATCTGCAAAGGGAACACAAAATCCAAGTACTCGTGCCGTGGACGCGTACTTGACCCACAATCTGTCGGAAATTTCGGTTTCGGCATACGGAGCAACGCAATAAATACCCCAGTTTTTGCAATCAAAAGTAGCATTTTTAATTTTTTACTAAAGAACAAGTCCGATCTGTTCGAAGCTTCTTCACAATATGCCAAGCGTCGTCCAGGCAATAAGGAACGAAATGCAAAATTGTAAATATAATTAAGATACCTTTTTAATAATAAAATATTAAATATGAATATAAATGTTAGTAATTCACCAAATAGTTGAATTTCCACCAAAACAACATTTTTAGAAAAGTCCTTAAAGTTTTAACTTCCTAGGTGAATTCTCAACAAAAAAAGATGAATTCTAAACTATTTCAATTTATATTAACAAAAATTTTATTAAACCGAAAAAAAGGAATTTTCCACAAATTAGTTGCATTTTAAACTAAAAAAGATGCTTACTTTAATTTAAAACGAAATGACTTATTTTCTTGCTTCACAAAAAACAATATTTGAAGTTAACTGTTTCGCAAATACGTTTCTTCTTTTCACAGAAATTTCTTCTGGTACGTCGCCCAGAACAAGGGACTTTCTCGCAAGTTTTGGAAAGAGTAACGAAAATTCGAATCAGCAAGGTAAAAAACTTACAAACGAAAATTGAAAACAGAAGAGTTAATTATTAAAGAGTTTTTATATTAGCAATTTTAACGTAATGATAATTTCTTGAAGTGGAAAATATTCTACCCGCATGGAACCTCGTGTGGGATGTTTTCAAGAAAATATTTCGAAAAATCTATTTGTACAAAATTTATGTGATGTTCGAAACCAAAAAGTAAATTTATTTAAAGTAAAAGCGTGAAGTTGTCTAAAATAATAAAGCACAAGGTATCAGTTGACAAAGTATCAACTGACACGTTGGATGACAAAATGGTGAAAAAAGTACGGATTCTAAGATTTTTGGTCGGGTCAGAATTTTTTCTGCACTTGTGCATAATTTCGCTTTACATTATGTAAATAAACTTTGAAAATAAAACTATTGTGGAATCTGCCACGACTAATGTTTCCTGAATATTGTGGGTCTCACTTTTAATAAGTTTCTAAGCGTAATATCACTTACGGTTCAAAAAAAAATTAATCACGTGTTTCTCCTTGCAGATATACACTCCAGCAGTTTATCAGCTTCTCCTGCCATGTCTCCTCATCCTACCGAGATTTCCCTTCGTGCCGGGTCTAGATCTTCTCCAGCCATTTCAATGACACCACCTACCAAGATTGATATAGCTCCTGGACGTCAGTATGAACTCAACCATCTAGAAGCGTTTCGCCTTACTTGTTATAGTAATCCCGAACGGCGATTTGAACTTCGAAGGTACACTTTTCCTACAGATAAGCCACTTCGAAGACTTTTGCGAGCGAATGTCTATGTTCACATACCTGGCGAGGAACAAATTGTGTTATCAACGCCCGATGGTGATGTCTTTGCAATGTTGGAGACGAGTGCAATTTTTGCTGGAATATATTCACATTATGGTCGCAATAGTGGTGTAGGGCGTTTGAAAATAAACATTCATAGTGGTGAATGTACCCCATTGACAAAACAGGAAATTCGGGAAGTTCCAGTAGGCCGCAAGGCCAGAATCGCACTTAATTTTAGAGTAGACATTATAAATCGCAATCCTCTACAACATTAATTCAATTAGAAAAAATATAAGACCAAAAACTGGAACGTATACCCTTTGAGTCTTTGCTCAGATGCACATTTCCCCCGGTTATAAATGCCCACCATAATGCTGTAGCTCATCAGCAATTATCGAGAAAAAAAGCATCGAAAGCTTCGAGCACATTAGATAAACAGCTATGCGACGGTCTTTCAACTCTCCATCGGATCTTCTTCATAGATATCCATATAGAAAACTTTAGGTTCTGCTGGGTGCGAGTTTTTATTAACCGATCTTGATCAAATTTAAAAAATATAAACTTTTTAGGTTCAGTAACATTTTTGGAGGGCGGAATGATAAATAAAAGTCCAAAATCAATTTGTCCTATCAAATATTTTTTTGTGAAAAAAATTATAATTAATTCTGCCTAATTTTTTCCTACATATAAGGAAATTGCTATAATGAAAGTTAATGTTAAAACATCGTATGTAAATTTAATTTGGATAGTTCATTATAAATAATTATAATTTTGGTTTTGAATGTTAGTTTTTCGACCTGGAAAAAAGCAGAGGTAAGTTCTGTTTACACTACCCCATTTCCATCCCCGAAGAGTTAACTATATTTCGTATTTTATTTTAATAGTAAATTATAAGTGTCGAAACAACTTTGATATTATAAATAATTTTACAAAGTAAGAAAAATGCAATTTCAGTCGCATCTTAGACCTTTCCCAGCTCGCAACATATCAATAATTGCTATTTTTCGCAATTTGATAATTAACTTCATTTCGAATCGACTTTGAAGATGTGATTCAGGAATATTTTCTGGTATATATTTGTAATAAGTACCATAGAATCAGTTATCAAAGTCAGCTTTTTGAGACTGCTCCAAATAATATTTCACTTTTGTAATTGAAAGAAGTGTTTCAAAAGGGTTTGGAATTTTTTTCTATAAAACTCGACAAATTCATCAAATACAACAATGGGCAATTATTATTACTTCACAAATTAATCCAACTTTAATATTATAAATAATTTTAAGCTATTTTCTAAGTGTTATGCTATCATTTATTATAAAAATGAGTTACATCAACCACGTTCCGGCAACACTTTTGTGCCCTCTTAAGGTTAAAAATCTTATCCGAAAATAATATTATAAATACGTAAAAATAATATTTGAAAGTAAAATTTTAAATCATAATGAAAAATTCTTTCAAACGGCGTACCTACAGTTTAGTCATCATGAAAATTTGTAGATAATTGAGTCTTTGTCGTGCAGATGTAATTTCCTTATTTTCCAATAGAAAAAAATCATAATTTAAAAAGCACTGTCATTGTTTAAAGAAACATTTTTTAACCACTCTGGTCAAAATAAATTAATAATATATAAGGTTAGTCTAATTGGAAGAAAACATTTTTTGAATATATTAAAACCTCTTATGAGAGAAGTCATTCAGCGGATAAACCATGGTCTGACGACCTCTAGGTACTACATGGTAGTGAAAAATTAGGAATTAAACAATTGGAAGATGTTTACATACAGATTTACTTACAATGTCAAATAAACCGCAGAGAAAGTTTTTTGAATTCAGAAAGAAATTTGCTTAGTTAATATTTAAAAAGCTCAAGTATGTGTTATCAATATTTAACATTTCAGTTGGTAAATTTATTCAATTTCTTTTATATTTTTAATAAAAATTGATTTTAAGATTTTCCTTTTGTATGTGTTTTTTCCTTACCAAAAATTTTTATATTGTCAAAAGTGAAATTAACAAAATCATCATGAGTGCGTGTATTTTTCGATAGGCCTGTATTTTTGTTTCCTAAATGGCAATCTCTTTTATGCTCTGTGACTCTACTTGTTAATCTCCTGCCAGTTTCACCGCTGTATATCTTACTGCATTGTTTGCATTTGATTAAATAAACTACATTCGATAAATTGTCTTTTATATTCTGCAAGCTGTTTCCTAATTTATGATTATTTTGAAAATAAGACGTGATTTTGTGTTTCTTAAGCAAAGCTCTGAGTCTTTCAGATAAACCTTGTATATATGGGGAAGATACTCTAATGTAAAATTTACTATGCTCCTTTAACCACTTTCCTTTTTTTGTTTTTATCCATGCTACTGTAGATTTAATGGATACCTTCCTTTATAATGCTATTTATTAACGATAAAGGGTCATTATTCAATTTTAAAGTTCCTTTAATTAACTTTAAAT